>RCUC01017804.1:0-34186 GCA_003697995.1 Taxidea taxus jeffersonii
CTCACACACACACACACACACATATATATATATATATATATATATATATGGTTACCTGAAACTCTTTCCGGGTGAAAGGGAACACATGGTATTTTGGCATATAGGCATTACAGAACTAATATTCAAGAAGGAAATGCTAAGCTTCTTGAGATAACTTTATAGCCACTGAAGGCAAAGGTATTTTGATAAATGTTTAACCTTTTCTGCTTCAGAGCTCAGAGAGAAACAGAAGTTATTTTTAAGTAGTGCTTTTAATAAACAACGGGCAGAAAAGTGGAGGTATTTTTAATAAGCACATCAGATTTTCCAATATGGTCATAAACAGCAATTTAAACTCATGTTTTCATTTCCACTTGTATTTACCTCCGCGTTTTTTGAGATTTTCAGTTTTCATTTTACTTCTGCTTCTAAATTCAGGCCCTTTAAAATCATCTTTGTCTTCATTCAGCACTGGCTCTGGTTGTACAATCACTGTACCTAGAATGATTTCATTTAAAAAACCATTACACATATTAAATGTGCAAATGAAGTACAAGACTTCAGTTCAGATAAAGCCAACATTGCTGGTACATAATTTTGTTCTTTCAAGCTTTCAGTACTTCTGTAAGGACCTCTTCAAAACTAAATAAAACAGGGAAATAGTAAAAGGGCCAGGTGTCAGCAATAAGATTACTTGTTGGAATATAATTAATAAAAAATAGGGTGGGGATATTATGAACTGATTATAACAGAAATGTGTGAATAAAGTAGAAAGCCTCAGCCCAGTTCTGAATTTTTATAGTGCCTATCACAAAAACTGTTTTGAGTATGAACACCCACGCTAAGCTCCAAAAAAGTTTATAAAATAGAAGGACCATAAGGAAAATTTTAAAAAGACATCCTATTCTTCTCATAATCCAAACCACAAACTCAGAAAAAAGATTTGTAAGGGTTTTTTAATATTGTTTTGGGGGAGGACAGTGGGAGGCAATGTGAGAAGTTAATTCTGCTATTATTGCTATACCTATTCTGAGGCATTTCCCAACTAGTATGTCAAATTTTTAGCACCCTGAAAAGTCCTTAAAGAGTCTTAAAACAGAAGATTGCCTTAAGGTATTTAAGCTCAACTGTTGTAACAATAAACTGTA
This sequence comes from Taxidea taxus jeffersonii, assembly GCA_003697995.1. Classification (NCBI taxonomy): domain Eukaryota; kingdom Metazoa; phylum Chordata; class Mammalia; order Carnivora; family Mustelidae; genus Taxidea; species Taxidea taxus. The sequence continues at coordinate 1,128 of RCUC01017804.1, forward strand.
GAATGAGATCAATTATTGGTCTCTATGGAATATTTTAGAAAGAATGTACTTCTTAGTATAAAACGTGTGATCTGAGAAGACAGGCTGTTAATTTAAGTTTTCATTATAATCTCTCAAGAGCAAATAAAGCAGGAGCATAGAAAAAAGGGTCCAGGTCTCATATTTACCTACATTGCTGGGCTTGGTAATTGGGCATTATTGGCAACACTTAAGGAATTAAAAACCAGTACTTGTAAGGGGCAGTATCTCTGAAACATGGGCCTATGTTATTCAGCACGCAGATTTTGGCAAGGTATAACATCTAGTAATATGTATTTCTGAGTCTCTGGAAAAAAAAGGAAGGGAAAGCAGGCATAGAGGATTGAGTTTTTACAAACTGGTGAATTTAAATAACCTACACACACAAAAAAAACTTCATTTACAACAACCATTTCACATACATACTCTCAGAGAAGCCACAGCATTTGTAAAAGCTCAAGATTTATAATTAACGAAAAAAACAGAATTATTTCTGAGGATTCTTTCCTAAATGGAAGCAAAGTAGTAGACTGGAGAGAGCACTCACTAGCTTTGGATTCAAGCAGACCCAGTTTCTCAATTTAAAGCTTGAAAAAGTTCCTTGAGCTCTGAATCTGTTCCTTTATTTATACAAGCAGAAACAGTAACTACCTTACAATATAGGTTTGAGGATTAAATGAGTTAGTTCTGTAAGAGTCTGATACCTATACGCACTCAATATAGCATTATAATCATCATCATCACCCAAATCCTACCTTATGAAATGGGTCTATTTTTGGTTTGGTGGGAGAGAATCATGATTAATTCAGGTTAGAAACATCCCATACTTTCTGCCACAGTATCATTAAAAGAATGAATTTAACTCCTATTTCTTAGCTCACCCAGTAACCATCATAAGGACTCCCAGTGACAATCACTGAGAATGTAACAATCCAAAGTGAGTCACTGCCTATGGGACTCAACACTCCCTCAGTTGTTGTTTCTGCTCTCAGCCACCAACCATGCATAAAATTGTCAAAGGTCATTTGCAAAGACAAGCAAATGGTAGGCCCATCAACTTTTGTTGTTTCTACTTTCTCTCATTCATTCATTTTCCTCATTTCATATTTCATCTACTATAACTCCTAATTTGTCCTAGTCAAGTAATATCTTATGCTCCTTCCCACCATTTTCTTAACTTTCATAATCAAAAAATGTGTTGCAAAAATATAAGTGTAGATAGAGAACAAAATTTAGTAAACACTGCTATCAATGATCTGTGAAGATAAATTTGAAAAATCTAACATATTTCCACATATTATTAATAAAGAAAAAATCTAAATCTTTGACTCTGAAACACCATGAAATTACCAAGACCTTTATCATTACTCTTATCATATATCATACTTCTCTCAGACTTGGGCTATGAAACGTCCAAGATTTTTATTTGGCTTTTTTCCCCTCAATCTAATTAATGAGGTTTTAAGGTTAGAACTGCAACAGTTGAAAGGCATGTGACAAGGCATTTTAAAGAGATAATTACAAGAAATACACCTAAATCTATCTTTGATAATTAACTTCAGCTTTCAGTCTTAGAGAATTTAAGAATGCAGTAAGATTAAACCAGATTTTTTAATGTTTTCTTGAAGTTTTAAGAATATTTGTATGTTAATCTATAAAGAAAGTATATTTAAATTTGCTGAGCCAAAACTAAATATAAACATTTAAACTAACTTCCACCTTCAAATACAATTTAGAAACCAAAATCTCTTTTCTAAAACCCAATGGAAAGAGAAAATAAGTTTTGTTCTTTTTCAAACCTGACTGCATATATTCTAATTTTTTAACCTCAGTAGCACACATTTTCATTACCATTCTAATACATTTCCAGACAACCACTATTAAAATGTTAGTTTGCTCCTTTACACAAGCTCAAGCCCCAATTTTATAATGACATTTAAAAATACACTTTAACTTCATATGAAAAATCAATACACATTACCTTTTGGCAAGCTTTGCATAGTAATATCATTTTCTGAATTTTCATTAGACGCATCTTCATTTACAGTTTCATCCAAAGGTTTTTCATCATCAGATTCAACATACTTTGTTACAATTGAAGGTTTCCTATGAAAGAATTAAGTCCATAGAATTATGGACATTTCTGACAGAATAATAACCAAAGAACGTGTTTAGATTGAATGGTGGCTCTTAACCAGAGATATACATCAGACTCACCTACCGAAGCACACATCTCTGTACCGTATTACCAAAAATTATGATTCAGTAAGTCTGGGGTAAGACCAGGGTATGTTCACTCTTAAAAAGCTACTGGGGGGAATCATAAAGGGATCTCCTCTTTAAGAATCATTACTTTAGAGAATAAGTTAAAATAAAGCTGTGGTTGTTAGGAGACATGCCCACTAGTACGAAACAATGAATGCCCAGGGCACCTGGATGGCTCAGTCAATAGAGCATCTGACTCTTGATCTCCAGGTTGTGAGTTCAAGCCCCACACTGGGTGTGGAGCCTTCTTAAACACCCCCTCACACACACACACCAAAAACCAACAACAAATGCCCAATAAACTGCAAACTTCTAATAAAGTCAATATTCTGTAGTATATTATGCTTTATAGTATGATTAGAAGTATTTTCCTTACGTACAATCCGTTTTGACAATTTAACACAGAAAAGTATCTTTACCACTCTTTGATCTCCTTATAACTTCCTCATAAGCAAAATGGCTACCCCTCATCATCATCCTGGACAATTTAACATAATCCTAAAAAACCCGTATTGCTTCATGAGGCATTCATTTCATTTTCCTTCTGTCCTTCTTTTGAGCACATATATGATCTAAAAGAAATGATCTACATATTGCAAGAACCACTAAGGCATAATAAATCCTCCTTGGAAAATTCCATTAAAATTCAAAGTCAGAATGAATCAGTAATTGTTGAAGTTAATTAATGGATACAAAAAAATTCATTATACTACACTGTCTAGTTTTTAATGTGTACATTTGTATAAAGTAGTTTATTTAGTTAGAACAAGGGCACCTGAAGTTTAGAAAAGATTATTATTCTTAGAAAAAGAAAATAAAACAATCTGAAAATGTTTTCCCTTCAATATCAACCAACCTTTTTGATCGTGATGATCCTGATGATTTGGATTTTTCTGAAGAGCTAGCTCCCTAAATGTGAGAAATAAATAAAAAAGTGAATACAACTCTCAAAGAACATCCCTACAATTAACGTATTTCCTTATACCAAAGTCTCTGATATAGTTAATATAATAGGATATTACTTTTAAGTCTAAAATATTTTTTTAAAAGGAACTTCAAAACCTAATTACCATTTATTCTCAGGCTTCCTTGAGTTGAGATTAACTTTCCGGTTGTTCTTATTAAATTGTTTCTATTGAACTTTGTGTGTAGGTAAGGATACATTACTACACCATGCTCTTGACCCAAGTCAACAAAGACAAAACAAAGATACAGAAGTAATCAGATCCCAATGGATCTGAAAAAATGTGTCATTTTCTCTATCCTAACATGTGGCACAAAGTACCTTCTACAAGATGCTTTGAGATACTAAATTTATCCTCATTTTGACAACATAATCAATATATTTTTTTGGATTAATATTTTTATACTAGGTAGCATAGGCCTGGGTATCATGAGTGAAGGATATCAGGATGGGTTCCTATAATAATGCTTAAGATACTCTAAAAATCCAGTTTTGAGAGATGTCAGAACCATGGAATCATGCCCATAACAACCACTTTGAGCACCACTACTGCAATATAATAATGTTCAAATACTTACCTGTTAGTAAGCCTTTAGTTGTCTGACTTTAGGTATACTGCTAAAGTGAACCACACAATAATAAAAACAATGAACACCTAAAAATAAACAACTATCCAAAATGAAGTATCATAATACTTCAGCATAACAGTAAACTTAAACACATGCATATACTAAACAGAAGCAATCTGGGGTGCCTGGGTGGTGCAGTCAGTCGGTTGAGTGTCCAACTCTTGGTTTCAGCTCAGGTCATGATCTCAGGGTCATGAGATTGAGCCCTGTGTTGGGCTCCATGCTCAGTGTGGAGTCTGCTTGAGTCTCTCTCTCCCTCTCCCTCTGCCCCTCCCTGATATGTGTGCTCTCTCTCTCTCTAATAAATAAATAAATCTTTTTAAAAAAAACAGAATCAATCTGATAACATATACTCTAGTTGGTTATTAGCAATTAATAAGTATCAGTTAAATGTTTTTAATTAGTCTTACCTCTTCCTTGTTTTCCATCATATCTGAATTATTTCCAGAACCACTGACTTTTTCTTAAAAGAGAAGAAATAAAAACTTTATTTATCTCTTCACAGCATTATCAAACAGAACACAAATACTACAACTCCATGAAGCCATTTTTCAATCTATGAAGTACAACAGTACTGGTACTATATTACTCACATTAAAGTAGTCCTAGAAGAATTTTCTCACCAGAATCACTCCCTTGACACACTAACTCATTCTTTAAAAGCACTAAGTTTCTAGGGATGCCTGGGAGGCTCAGTCAGTTAAGGATCTGCCTTCAGCTCGGGTCATGATCCCAGGCTGCTAGGATAAATCCTGCATCAGGCTCCTTGCTCAGCCGAGGACCCTGCTTCTCCCTCTGCCTGCCACTTCCCTTGCTTGTACTCTCTCTCTCTCTGACAAATAAACAAATAAAATCCTTAAAAATAAATAAATAAAAATACTAAGTTTCCAGGGAGCCTGGGTGGCTCAGTCATTAAGCAACTGCATTCAGCTCAGGTCATGATCTCGAGGTCCTAGGATCGAGCCTACATCGGACTCCTTGCTCAGAGGGGAGCCAGCTTCTCCCTCTCCCTCTGCCCACTACTCCCCCTACTTGTGCTTGCTCGCTCGCTCTCTCTGTGTCAAATAAATAAATAAAATCTTTTAAAAAAGAAGTTTTTTTTTAAAAGCACTAAGTTTCTAAAAATAGTAGTTTGGTGTCGAAACATTTCCTATTGTAATCTTCTCAGTATTTTCTCTTAAAATTTAACCTCCATCTTTTACTAACAATACAATCATACTATTATTAAATTTTATATCCCTTCACTGAAGACACAGGAAAAATAACAGAAAACTAAACCTAAAGGAAGCAGAGGGAAAGAAATAATAAAGATTACAGCAAAATCTAATGAAATAGTATAGAAAAATCACCGAAACCGAAGTTAGTTCTTTGAAAAGATTAATGAAATTGGGGCGCCTGGGTGGCTCAGTGGGTTAAAGCCTCTGCCTTCGGCTCAGGTCTTGGTCTCAGGGTCCTGGGATGGAGCCCCGCATCAGGCTCTCTGCTCGGCAGGGAGCCTGCTTCCCCCTCCCCCCGCCTGCCTCTCTGCCTGCCTGTGATCTCTGTCTGTCAAATAAATAAACAAAATCTTTAAAAAAAAAAAGATTAATGAAATTAAGCAACCATAAGCTAGACCAAGAAAAAAGAGCTGAACTCAAATTACTAGAATCAGAAATTAAAAAGGGGACATTACAAGCTACCTTAAAGAAATAGATTACATAGGACTATCATGAACAATTGTATGCCAAAATATTAGAAAACAAAATATGGACAGATTCCTACACACACATAAACTGATAAAACTGACTAAAGAATACACAATGTGAATAGACCTATAACTGAAGAGACTGAATTAGTAATCAAAAACTACTCACAAAAAAGCAAAGGTTCAGATGCCTTCACCACTGAAATATACCAAACATTCAAAAAAATTCTTCAAAAACTCTTCCAATATAAAAAGGAGGGATACCTTCCAATTAATGTTTATGAGACCAATATCATACCAAAACCAGTAAAGTTACCACAAAAAGAGAAATCTACAGAATACTATCACAAACATAGAAAGAAATGTCCTCAACAAAATACTAGCAAACTTCAACAGAATAAAAGACAAGTCCTTCTCCCACAGAGGGGAGAAAATCTGCAAAAGACAAATCTCATAAAGGGCTATTATTTAAAAGATACAAAGAACTGAATAATAATAAACATGATTAGGAATGTGCAAAAGATCTGAAGATATCTTACCAAAAATACACAAGTGACAAGCATATGAAAAGATGCTCCACATCACATGTCATGATGGAATTGGAAATTAAAACAAGCAGATAATACTATACAATTAATAGATAAATGCAGAACATTGACAACACCAAATGCTGGTGAAGATGCGGAGCAACACAAGTCTCATTCAATTGCTGTTGGGAAGGGAAAATGGCACAACCACTCTGGAAGACATTTGGGCAGTTTCTTACAAAATTAACCATTCTCTTACCATGTGATCCAGCAATCACACTCCTTGATAATTACCCAAATAAGATGAAAACTAAATCCACTCAAAACCTGCACACAGATTATGAACACTTTTATTTTACATAAACACCCTTTTTATTTATGTAAAGATCCTTATAAGTAGCTTTATTCATAACCACCAAAACATGGAAACAACCAACATATCCCTCACAACGTGAATGGGATAAATTAACCCTGGTACATGCAGACAATGGATAGTATTCATCACTTAAAAATCTTAGAATGTATAACACCAAGAGTGAAATCTCATGAAAACTATGGGTTCTAGGTGATAATGGCTTGTCAGTGTAAGTTCATCAACTCTAAGAAATGTACAGCTGTGGTTTTGCCTGTTGACAGTGGGGTGAGCTGTGCATGTGTGGGGAGGAAGATATAGGAAATCCTTGTGCTTTTCATTCCATTTTTCTGTGAACCTAAAACTGCTCTGGGGTGCCTGGGTGGTTCAGTTGGCTAACCACTGCCTTCGGCTCAGGTAATGATCCCAGAATCCTGGGATGGAGTCCCACATCCCGTTCCTTGCTCAGCAAGGAGACTGCTTCTCTGCCCCTCCCCTGGTTTGTGCATTCTCTCTCTCTCTCATTCTCTCTCTTAAATAAATAAATAAAATCTTAGAAAATTTTTAAAAAGTAAAACAGCTCTAAAAACTAAAATCTTGGGGTGCCTGGGTGGCTCAGTGGGTTAAAGCCTCTGCCTTCGGCTCGGGTCGTGATCTCAGAGTCCTGGGATCGAGCCCCGCATCGGGCTCTCTGCTTGGCAGGGGGCCTGTTTCCTCCTCTCTCTCTCTGCCTGCCTCTCTGCCTACTTGTGATCTCTGGCTGTTAAATAAATAAAAAAATTTTAAAAATCTTTAAAAAATTAAAATCTATTTTAATAGACCCTAAAAAAAGGAAACATCCTCAACTATCTACAAAATACCCGCCGGTTACCATCATACTAAAGGTGAAAGACTGAATGAATCCTTTCCTCCCCAAGATCAGAAACAAGAAAGGAAATCCACTCTTGCCACTTCTATTCAATATTGTAATGGAGATTCTAGCCAGACCAAGCAGTCAAGAGAAAGAAATAAAAGGCATCAAGATTGAAAACAAAGAAGTAAAACTATCTCTCTTTGGAGATGACATTATCTTATATGTAGAAAATCTATAGAATCCACCAAAAAAAACTATTAGAACTAGTAAAAGAGTACAGAGAGAATGAAAAATACAAGAATAATATAAAAAAATCAATTGTATTTCTACTCACTTATAAAGAATGACCTGAAAATAAAGAAAACAATCCAACAGTAAGATGGTAATAGTCCCCAAACTGGTCTACCAATACAACACAATCCCTGTCAGAACTCTAGCTGACTTTTTTCTAGAAATTGACAAGCTCATTCAAAAATCTGTATAGAGGGACGCCTGGGTGGCTCAGTTGGTTAAGCAGCTGCCTTCGGCTCAGGTCATGATCCCAGCGCCCTGGGATCGAGTCCCACATCGGGCTCCTTGCTTGGCAGGGAGCCTGCTTCTCCCTCTGCCTCTGCCTGCCACTCTGTCTGCCTGTGCTCGCTCTCTCTAACAAATAAATAAATAAATAAATAAATCTTTAAAAAATAAAAATAAATCTGTATAGAATTAAACAGGAATAGCCAAATTTTCCTTTAAAATAAAAAACAACATAGGAAGATTCACACTTCACAATTTCAAAACTTACTATAAAACAACTGTAATTGGGACGCCTGGGTGGCTCAGTTGGTTAAGCAGCTGCCTTTGGCTCGGGTCATGATCCCAGCGTCCTGGGATCGAGTCCCACATCGGGCTCCTTGCTGGGCGGGGAGCCTGCTTCTCCCTCTGCCTCTGACTGCCACTCTGTCTGCCTGTGCTCACTCTCTCTCTCTCTAACAAATAAATTTAAAAAATATATATTTTAAAAAAAACAACTGTAATTAATACAGTGTAGTACTGGCAAAAGGACAGACATATAGATGAGTCAAAAAAAAAAAAAAACCAAAAAACTGAAAGTCCAGAAATAAGACCATGGTTGACTGGTTTTCTTCCCTCCTCAAACCCCCCCCCGCCCCGACTGATTTTCAATAAGGATGCCAAGACCATTCAGAAATAGTCTTTTTAACAAATGATGTTAAAATAACTATGTATCCACATGCAAAAAGTGAACTTGAAGCCCTGCCTCAAACCACATACAAAAATTAACTCCAAATGCATCAAAGATCTAAAGAGTTAAAACTGTAAAATTCTTAGAAGAAAATATAGGGGTAAATTGCTGTGACCTCAAGTTTAGTACTATGAATTCTTAGATACCAAAAACATGAGCAATAAAAAGAAATTAGATTAACTGTATTTTATCAAAATCAAAAGCTTTTCTGCTTCAAAGGACACCATCAAGAAGATGAAAGACAACCAACAAAACGGGAGAAAATATTTGCAGACCATATATCTGACCCAAGTTCCCCCTGACAGATGAATAACAAAATATGCTATGTACATACAATGGAATGCTATTCAGCCTTAAAAAGGTCATTCTGATACAGGCCACAACACTGATGAACCTTGAAGGCATTATGTTAAGTAAAATAAGCCAGACACAAGAGGACAAAAACTGTATTAGCCCTCCCACTTATATGAGGATCCTAAAATAGTCAAGATTATAGAGACATAAAGTAGAATGGTGGTTGTCAGGAGCTAGGGAAGAGAGGATTGGAAAGTTAGTGCTTAATGGGTACAGAGTTTCCTTTAAAGAAGAAAAGTTCTGGAGATAGATGGTGGTGATGTTTGCACAACCACATGAATGAACTTAATGCCAGAGAACTATATACTTAAAATTGGTTAAAATGGTAAATTTTATCATAATAAAAAGTCTGGAATATATAAAGAATGCTAAAAGTCAATAACACAAACAAATACCCAATTACAAACTGGGCAAATGGTCTGAAGAGACAATTCTCCAAGGAAAATATATACAAATTACCAACAAGCACATGAAAAGATGCTCAATATCATTAGCCATAAGGTAAATGAAAACGAAATCCAAAATGAGACACTACTTCACATGCACTAGGAAGGCTAAAAATCAAAAAGTCAGAAAGTAATTGTTGTCATGGATGCAAAGAAATCAGAATCCTCATACACTGCTGATGGGAACATAAAAGGGTGCAGCCACTTTGGAAAACATTCTGGCATTTCCTCAAAGGATTTAATATAGTTACCATACAACTTAGCAATTCTAGTCATAATTGTGTACCCAAGAAAAATGAAAATATACTGCCATACACAAACTTGTTTACAAATGTTTATAGCAGCATTATTCACAACAGCCAAAAGCTATAAACAAGACAAATATCCATGAACAGATAAAACAAATATCATATAAAAGAATGTTACTTGGCCATAAAAAGGAATTAAGTATTTAAACATGCTACAACATAGATAAACCTTGAACACACTATACTAAGTGAAAGAAGCCAGTCACAAAAGACCACATATTATACAATGCCATGCATAAGAAAAGTCCAAAGGGAAATCCATAAAACCAAGAAAGATTAGTGAGGTTGCTTGGTAGATTAGTGAGGGGGTGGGGATGTTTCTTTTGATAAAAGTGCTAACAGCAAAAGATGTTTCTTTTGATAAAAAGATTATACAATTATGGTGATGGTTACACATATCTGTGAAATACAAAAACTACTAAATTATATACTTTAAATGGGTAAATTTTATGCTATACAAATTATATCTCAATAACAGTGTTAAAAGTATTATTAGTCATTAGGGAAATACCAATTAAAACCACAAGATATCATTAATTATCTACCACAATACACAAAATTAAAAAGGAAACAATGGTAACACCAAATGCTGGTATAGATGAAGAGAAACTGAGTCACTCATACGTTGTTTTGGGAATATAAAATGGTGTGTCCCCTCTGGAACTCAGTTTACAGTTTAGGAATATCTTAAAATAAACAAGCAACCATCATATGACCCCACCAACTGCACTCCTAGGCATTTATCCCAGAGAAATGAAAATGTAGCTCACACAAATGTTCACCACCAGTTCTATTTGTAATATCTCAAATATGGAATCAGCCCAGATGTCCCTTAACAGGTGAATGGTTAAACAAACTGTAGTATATCCATACCATGGAACACTACTACACTGCAATAAGAAGGAAATAACTGCTGGTACATGCTAAAACTCAGATGAATCTTTAGGGAATTATGCTACGTGAAAAAACCAAATCCCAAATACACATTTATTTAACATGTTTCAAATGACAGAACTTTAGAAATGGAGGACAGATTAGTGATTGCCAGGTGTTAGGCCTGGGTAGGAGTCAGGTTAGGGAGGTGAGCATGATTATGAAAGGGCAAGATGACTAATCTGTGAGGGTGGATATATGACAACAGAGGTGGAGCTATGAAGCAACCCAAGTAATAAAACTGTATAAAACTCAATAAACCCATACAAGTAAAGGAAAACTTAGAAAATCTGAACCAGATTTGTAGATATCAATAACCTGATTACAATAACATACTACAGTTTGAGAAAGTGTTACCATTATGGGGAAAATAGACAAAGTGTATATAAGACCTCTATATTAGTTGTTACAACTGTATGTGAATCTATAATTATCTGAATATAAATGTCACTGTAAAAAACCATCAGAAGACTAGGAATAGAGGGAAACATCCTCAACTTGATAGAGTGTTTACAAAAATCATTTGTACAGGAACCATCATACTTAATTAACGGTGAAAGACTGTTTTACCACCAAAATCAGAAACATCAAGAGAACGTCTATCACCATTCAAGATAATAACGGAAAATATAAAAACTCCTATCCAGCATAATGAGGCAAGAAACAGAATTAAAGTGCATTCAGATGAAACAAATAAAACTGTCCCTATTTTCAGACAAGATTACGTAGAAAATTCCAAGGAATCGACAAGGCAAAAACCCTCCCTACAGCAAGTTCACAGGATTCAAGGACAACATAAAATGAGAATAAAATTCCCACATACCTGCAATGAACAAATAAAATACAAAATACATATAACAACAGATTTTAAAATAGCACCCCAAATACCTGAAACACTTATGTAAAAACCTAACAAAATATATGCAAGATTAGTATATGGATAACTATAAAACACTGGGCCCACTGAGAATTTCCACTGACTTTTTTTTTCCTGAACATGGATTACACATTGTTATTCGTTGCATGCATCTCATTGATAACTATACAGTTTTACTGGGGAAAGGCTTTGAAGAGCAAGTGTCCACATACTTTCTTTTTTAATGTTTTCTAGTCTCAAATGGATAAATTCTATTAGTCTGTCATCAAATTCACTAACACTTATACTGCTACCTTTAATCTCCTGTCAAGTACAATGATCTGTTATTCAAAATTGTATTTTTTAGTTCTACAATTTCAAAATGGGCTTTTACAGTTTTTATGTCTATGCTAAGATTTCCTCTCTCACTGTTCATCATAAACGTATTTACCTTTTTGTACTTGAACTTAGTTGTAACTGCTGCTTTCATGTTCTTATTTGCTAATCTCAATGCTTGAGTCATCTGCAGATTGGTGTCTATTGATTGTCTTTCCTTTTCGAGCATGGGTCACATTTCTTCTTTCTTCATCTATCTACTATTTTTGGATTGGTACAGGTCATTTGTTAAAGATAAAATGAAGACACTGCAGCCCACTATGTTCCTCCAAAGAGCTGATATTTCTGTTATGAGGAGGCAGACAGTTAATTTAGTTGAAATCAAGCCCCAAACTGTTTACCCTGTACTGGAGCCAACTAAAAGTTTTCCACTGTTCTTTCAGCCCATAACTGAGCTACCTGGAATCTGGGCTGCACTTGAACAATTCAATCACAGGTATGGTTGGAGTTTTTGAAGCTTTTGGAGTTCCCAATTTGTAGCTCTTTTAAATGGAATCCACCCCCTTCGTTTTACAAAAGCTGCTAGGGTTCCCCTAAAATTTCTCCATACTTCATCAAATATGAGTGCAGATTTCTATACAAGTCTTAACTGCCCCCAAGTGAGCTAATTGGAACTTTCTGTAAGGAAAAAAGGCTTAACAAGTGGAAATCCACTAATAGTATTTCCTTCCTCCATGTGTTCACTCCCCTCCCATTTGTGTCTGCTTTTTGTCACTTTCCAGTTCCTTCGAACAATTATTTTCAGTATTTTGGCCAGACTTTATAGCTGTGGGAGATAATCTTGTCTAAGTGAAGCTAGTCTACCACCACCAGAGGCATAATTCCCCATCTACCCAAACATAGAACTCTGACAATATAATGTCATTCTAAAGACAAAGAGAATTTAAAACAAATACTTAATGTTAGGTTTCTCTGTTGTGATGGTATGGTTAGCAAATTTGAAACCAGGTGGGTAACATGAGGACTGAGCAAATGAGTACAAAAAGTGAGGACAGCAGGGCCAGATTTCTCTGCTACAGAAAGAAGTTAAAATACAAAAAGAGGAAGACTACAATGAAATCTGTGGTAACAAATTAGAATTAAAAGTATCAATATCAACTTTAGGAGAGGATAATAGAGTAGAAGGGTCCTAAGCCCCCATCCACCCATCAAAACGCCTAAATAACATCTACATCAGTGTAAATAACACAGAAAACAAGCCAAAGACTGGTAAAACAGATTCTCCACAGCAATCATAGAGAAAGGGTCACATCAAAAATGGTAGAGAGGGCACAGACATGGTTAAGAACAAAACTGACCCAGAGACTGTCTGCTAGGGTAAAATAAACCACAAGCACAGAGAAGGGAGAAGAGCAGACCCCATGCCAGGTTCCCCAGGCATGGGGGAGACCTACACTGGAAAGAAGAAGCCCCATAACATTTGGCTTTGAAAATGAGAGAAACTCAACATTGAAAATTCTCATAATCAGTGGGGCTCAATACTTTGAACTTCAAAAATCAGCAGGCTGGGCTCTGGAAAACCACAGAGCAAGAGGAAATGGAGTCCCTGCCCTTAAAGAGCCAGCATGAAAAACAACCCCAGTGAGATACCACATAGAAGCAACAGTTTGTGGTAAGGAAACTGATGTATTTACTTATCTGAGAACCGGCACAGGAGGGGAAGGGATCTTCAGGAGACTACTCCAAGAACAAAAGAGTGGGCAGGTGCCACTTAACCTCCCCAACCCCTAGTCCTGATACCAGTGAACACTCGCCACCTAACTTGCAAACAGTACACCATGCCCTCTGTTAGAGTTCTCTAAAGCATCGCCAGGTCCCCTCTAGAGCAGATTAGTGCAAACGATGCTAATACTATGGGCCCTGCCCACACCCCCACCTCTCCTTCCAATATAGCCCATTGAACCCAACAGCAAACGTCCACCTAAAGAGGAATCAAAACACTGGCATTGTGCAAGCAGACCTAAAAGTGGCCAGAACCAATACAAAATGACTCTTGCCCTGGGGGAAGAGACAAATAAGCACACAGACCAGTTCAAATGCAGCCCTGCAGAAGGCTGAGGGTAGACAAATGGTATGATGGCAAGCCCCACTCACTTATGCAAGTCTCAGGCCACAATACATGGAGAGTACCCTGCAGTTCAGTTAAGAGTGCGCCCTGCAAATGTCTCATACAAGCCAACTCAAGCACAAGCTATCCCCAGACTGGCCTATTAACAATGCAGGGACCAAACTTTGCCCCTAATAGACAAAGGGATCCATTGGATCCAACTGCACTGAAGAAAACTGTGGCTCAGCCAAAACAGTATGGTGCACACAACACATACAAGAGACACCCCTGAAATGCAAGGTTCTGGTGAACAGGGGATATTGCAATGCAGAGAACTACAGGAAATCTTCCTCAAAGTACCATTACTTACAGTGTAAAACACATAGATGACTTTCCTAACACATACAAATGACATAGAGAGTGAGACAACATGAGAAAAAAGAATATGCACCAAATGGGGGGAAAAAATGACAGGAAGAAAAGCAAGCAAAACAGAGATAAGTAATATGCCAAAGAGAAATTTAATGTAATGGTCCTAGAGATACTCACTAGAACTGACAAGAGTGGAAGATCTCACTGAGAACCCCAAAAAGAGACATAAAATACAAAAAAAAAGTAGTTGGGGCACCTGGATGGCTCAGTTAAGCCTCTGCCTTTGGCTCAGGTCATGATCTCACGGTCCTGGGATCGAGCCCCACATCTGGTTCTCTGCTCAGCAGGGAGCCTGCTTCCCCCACCCCCTGCCTGCGGCTCTGCCTATTTGTGATCTCTCTCTCTCTCTGTGTCAAACAAATAAAAATAACCAGGCAGAGATGAAGAACACAATAAGTGAAATTAAAACTACACTAGAGGGAATAAACAGTAGACTAGAGGAAGCACAAAAACACATCAGTGACCTTGAAGACAGAGTACTGGAAGGTAATCAAGCTACACAAGAGAAATAACAGAATAAAAAATGAGAACATATTAAAGGAACACAGCAACACCATCAAGCATAGGAACGTATAGGAATCCCAGAAAGAGAAGACAGACAAAATGGGGCAGAAGTTTATTTGCAGAAATAACACCTGAAAAATTACCACATCTAAAGAAGGAAACAGAAATCCAGGTCCACAGAGAGGTACAGAGACTCCCCCAAAAAAATCAACGCAAGGAGGTCCACACCAAGACACACAGTAATTAAAATGGCAAAAAAATAGTGATGAAGAGAGGATATTAAAATTACAGAAGGGACGCCTGGGTGGCTCAGAGGGTTAAGCCTCTGCCTTCGGCTCAGGTCATGATCTCAGGGTCCTGGGATTGAGTCCCACATCGGGTTCTCTGCTCAGCGGGGAGCCTGCTTCCCCACCCCCTCTCTCTGCCTGCCTCTCTGCCTACTTGTGATCTTTGTGTCAAATAAATAAATAAATAAAATCTTTTAAAAAAATAAATAAAAAATAAAATTACAGAATATTTTATCCTAAAGGAGCAGAACACACATTCTTTTCAAGTGCACATGGACATTCCCCAGAATAGATCACATATTGGATCACAAATCAGCCCTAAACAAGTACAAAAAGATGGAGATCAGACCATTCATATTTTCAGATCATAATACTAGGAATCTTTAAGTCAACCACAAGAAAAAAATTGGAAAGACCACAAATACACAGGGGTTAAAGAGCATCCTACTAAAGAATAAAAGGACTAACCAGGAAACCAAAGAAATAAAAAAATACATGGAAACAAATGAAAATGAAAACACAACAGTCCAAAACCTTTCAGATGCAGCAAAGGCAGTCCTAAGAGGGAAGTACACTGAAATATAGGCCTACCTTAAAAAGCAAGAAAAAGGTCAAATACCAACTTAAACTCACACTGAAAGGAACTAGAAAAAGGAAAAGCAAGTGAAAACCAGCAGAAGAAGGGAAATAATAAAGAACAGAGCAGAAATAAAGGATATACAAACAACAACAAAAACAAAAAAAAACAGAACAGACCAACAAAAATGAGAGCTCATTCACTGAAAGAATTAATAAAATTGACAAACCACTAACCAGAATTTTAAAAAGAGAGAAAGGGGGGCGCCTGGGTTGCTCAGTTGGTTGAAGCCTCTGCCTTCAGCTCGGGTCATGATCCCAGGGTCCTGGGATCGAGCCCCACATCGGGCTCTCTGCTTAGCAAGGAGCCTGCTTCCCTTCCTCTCTCTCTGCCTGCCTCTCTGCCTACTTGTGATCTCTGTCTGTCAAATAAATAAATAAATAAATCTAAAAAAAAAAAGAGAGAGAGAGAAAGGACCCAAATAAATGAAACCACCAATGAAAGAGGAGAAATGACAACCAATGCCACAGAAATGCAAACAATTATAAGAGAATATTATGAAAAATTACTTGCCAACTGGGCAAACTAGAAGATAAATTCCTAGAAACACACAAATTACCAAAACCAAAACAGCAATAGAAAATTTAAACCAGGGGTGCCTGGGTGGCTCATTGGGTTAAAGCCTCTGCCTTCGGCTCAGGTCATGATCCCAGGGTCCTGGGATCCAGCCCCACATCGGGCTCTCTGCTCCGTGGGGAGCCTGCTTCCTCCTCTGTCTCTCTGCCTGCCTCTCTGACTACTTGTGATCTCTGTCAAGTAAATTTAAAAAAAAAAAAGAAAATTTAAACTGACTGAGTAATCAATAATCAGTAATCAAAAATCACCTGGTGGCTCAGTTGTTAAGTGTCTGCCTTCAGCTCAGGTCACAATCTCACAGTGCTAGGATCAAGCCCTGATGCCCAATCAGGCTCCCTGCTAGGCGGTAAGCCTGCTTCTCCCACTCCCCCTGCTTGTGTTCCCTCTCTCGATGTCCCTCTGTCAACTCTATCCCTGTCTCTCTGTCAAATAAATAAATAAAATGTTAAAAAAAAAAAAAGTCTCCCAGGCGCCTGGGTGGCTAAGTGGGTTAAAGCCTCTGCCTTCGGCTCAGGTCATGATCCCAGGGTCCTGGGATCGAGCCCCACATCGGACTCTGCTCAGCAGGGAGCCTGCTTCCCTCTCTCTCTCTGCCTGTCTCTCTGCCTACTTGTGATCTCTGTCAAATAAATAAATAAAATCTTAAAAAAAAAAAAAAACTCCCAACAGGGGCACCCGGGTGGCTCAGTCAGTTAAGCATCTGCCTTAGGTTCAGCAGGGAGTCTGCTTCTCCCTCTGCTCCTCCCCTCAACTTACTTTCTCTCTCTCTCATATAAATAAATAAATAAATCTTAAAAAAATAAATCTCCCAACAAAAAAACTTCAGGCCCAAATGGCTTCCCAGGGGAATTTTAACAGACATTTAAAGAAGAAGTAATGCCTAGTCTTCTCAAAATGCTCAAAAAGTAGAAAAGTAAAAAGGGAAGGAAAACATCCAAGATCCTTCTACAAAACCAGGATTACTTTGATTCCAAAACCATACAAAGACCCCACTACAAAGGACAATTACAAGCCAACATCCCTGATGAAAAAGAATGCAAAATTTCTCAACAAGAAACTGGCAAATCAAATCAAACAATACATTAAAAGGATTATTCACCATGATCAAGTGGGATTTATTCCTGGGCTGCAGGGTCGTTTCAATATATGCAAATCAATCAATGTGATAAACCACATTAATAAAAGAAAGGAAAAGAATCATATGATCCTCTCAATAGATGGAGAAAAAGCATTTGACAAAATACAGCATCCATTCTTGCTCAGCAAAGAAGGTATAGATAGAACACACCTCAACATCACAAAGCCCATACACCAAAAACCCACAGCCAATAACCTCAATGCAGAAAAAAGGACAGTTTTTCCTCTACGGTCAGGAGCAAGACAGGGATATCCACTCTCACCATTACTATTTAACATACTACTGGACATCTTAGTCTCAGAAATCAAACAAAAATAAAAGACATCCAAATTGGCAAGAAAGAAGTCAAATTTTCACTATTTGCAGATGACATGATACTCTATGTAGAAAACCAGAAAGATTCCACACACACAGAAATGCTAGAACTAGTACATGAATTCAGCAAAATCAATGTACAGAAATTGGATGCATTTCTATATACCAATACACCAATAATGAAGCAGGAGAAAAAAAATAATCAAGGAATTGCTCCCATTTACAACTGCACCAAAAACCATAAGATACCTAGGAATAAATCTATCCAAAGAGGTAAAAGATCTGTACTCTCTAAACTATAAAACACTGATGGAAGAAACTAAAGAGGACACAAAGAAACGGAAAAACATTCCATGCTCAAGGACTGGGAGAAGATACATGGTTAAAATTTATTTATTACCAGGACCTAAGTCCTTTCACTGTAGGAGGATTCTTCAGCCACTATGTCAACTGGCACAGATGTTTCTCTTTCTTCATATGATATGATATGTATGATATGATATGATAGACCAGGGATCTAAACTTACCCAAAAGCTAGAAAGGAACAGTTTGTTCCCATTGGAATGGTGGCATCTGCAGCAATTGTTGCATATGGATTATATAAATTGAAGAGCAGGGGAAATACTAAAATGTCTGTTCACCTGATCCACATGTGTGTGACTGCCCAAGGCTTTGTTGAGGGAGCAGTGACTCCTGGTATGGGCTATTCCATGTATAAGGAATTCTGGGCAAAGCCTAAACCTTAGAAGGACTGTCTCAGTTTTGTTGATGTTGCTTGCTTTAGTTAGGCATCTCATGTTGAGTTTATATATTTACGTTGAAAATAAATCGTTTGAATGGGTCAGACAATTAAAAAAATGTTGGTATCACAATTCCCGACATCAAGCTATATTACAAAGCTACAGTGACCAAGACAGTATGATACTGGCACAAAAAAAGACACTTAAATCAATGGAACAGAATAGAGAATTCAGAAATGGACCCTCAACTCTGTGGTCAACTAATCTTCGACAAAGCAGGAAAGAATATCCAATGGAGAAAAGACAGTCTCTTCAACAAATGGTGCTGGGAAAACTGGACAGCAACATGCAGAAGAATAAACTTGGACCACTTTCCTACATCATATACATAAATAAATTCAAAATGGATGAAAGACCTAAATGTGAGACAGGAAACCACCAAAATCCTAGTAGAGAACACAGGGAGAAACCTCTTTGACCTCGGCTGTAGCAACTTCTTACTAGACATGTTGACTAGAGACAAGGGAAACAAAAGCAAAAATGAACTACTGGGACTTTATTAAAATAAAAAAACTTCCACGCAGCAAAGGAAACAATCAACAAAATTAAAAGGCAGCCTACAAAATAAGAGAAGATATCTGCAAATGACATATCTGATAAAGGGTCATTATTCAAAATCTATAAAGAACTTATCGAACTGATCACCCAAAAAATGAATAACCCAGTTAAGAAATGGGCAGAAGGCATGAACAGACATCTTCTAAAAAAGGACAATCCAATGCGGTTGGTAAGTGCCTATATCTCCTCACTATAAACTTGTATGGCACTGGAAACCTCTCCTTCCTAATGGTTGTCTAAAGTTGTAGTATATACTTATCTTTATGATTGTTCTGTTAATGTTTTACTCATGTTATAAGGCTGGGTCCATGTGTTCTTTTGCTCAGCATTTTGTATCATTACCTAAACAATAAATGATACATAATATCTGCTCATTAAATAATGAAAAAATTTAAATTTGAAAATACTTTATTACAGTAAGTCTTTTAATATTTAAAAAATATAAAGTATGAAAACTAAAGTTATGGCATCAATATTCAGACAAAAATCTGACCAACAGACAAATGAAAAGATGCTCAACATCACTAAATGTTAAAAACAGAGCTACCCTAGACATACAAATGCCCAACAGACCCATGAAAACATGCTTGACATCAGTGATCATCAGAGAAATACAAATCCAAACTTCAATGAGATAACACCTGACACCTGTCAGAATGGCTAAAATTAACAACACAGGAAACAATGGATATTGGCAAGAATGTGGAGGAGGGGAAACCTCTTACACTGTTGGTAGGAATGCAAGCTGGTTCAGCCACTCTGGAAAAACAGTATGAAGGTTCCTCAGAAAGAGAAAACAGACCTACCCTATGACCCAAAAATTGCACTACTAGGTATTCACCAAAAGGATACAAAATTACAGATTTGAAAGGGTACATATGCCCCAATGTTTACAGCAGTATCAACAATAGCCAAACTATGGGGAGAGCCCAAAGGTCAATCCACTGATGAATGGATAAAGAAGATGCGGTGTGTGTGTACACACACACACACACACACACACACACACAGGAATATTACTCAGCCATCAAAAAGAATGAAATCTTGCCATTTCATTGACATGGACAGATCTAAAGTGTGTTAAGTGAAGTAAGTTAGTCAAAGAAAGACAAATACTATATGATTTCACTCATATATGAAATTTAAAAAATGAAACAGATAAACATATGGGAAGGGGGGGAAATGTGAGAGGAAAATAAACCAAAGGAGACTCTTAATGACAGAGAACAAACTGAGGGTTGATGGAAGAAGGTAGGTGGGGGATGGGCTGAAGAGGTCATGGGTATTTAGCAGAGTACTTGTTGTAATGAGCACTGCATTTTATATGTAAGTGATGAAGCACTAAATTCTACTTCTGAAACCGGTATTATACTAGTATGTTAACTAACTGGAATTTATAAAAATTTGAATAAAAAAGAGTATTCTACCAACAATGCTATCATTCACAAAAGGATAGATAAAGAGCTCCAAGACAAATAAAACTTAAATTCATCACTACTAAACCAGCCTTACAAGAAATGTTAAGAGAGGGGGGCGCCTGGGTGGCTCAGTGGGTTAAAGCCTCTGCCTTCGACTCAGGTCATGATCCCAGGGTCCTGGGACAGAGCCCCACATCGGGCTCTCTGCTCAGCAGGGAGCCTGTTTCCTCCTCTCTCTCTGCCTACTTGTGATCTCTGTCTGTCAAATAAATAAAAAAAAAGAAATGTTAAGAAGGGATAACCTGAGTGAGAAGGTTATACCCTAAGAAGTAAGAAGAACAGGAAGCACAAAAGCAGTAAAATTAAGTAAATCTAAGAAATAGAAGAATTCACAAAATAAAAGGATGAAAAATAAGACACCATATATGAAAACATGGTGGGGTGGGAAGAAAAGTAAAACTTCAGTGCGTTAGGAACGGGTTCGAACTTAATCAACCATCAGCTTATATTCAGAAGATGATATATATAAGCATAATGGTAACCACAAGTCAAAAGCTGGTAAGGGATACACAAAACAAAGAGAAAGGAATCTAAGCATATCACTAATAAACAGAAGCAAACAATAAGAAGAGAGCAAGAGAAGTGAGACAGAAGTACTACAAAAACAATCATAAAATAGATAACATGCCAATAAATACATAACTATTAATAATTACTTTGAATGTAAATGGACTAAATACTCTAATCAAAAGACATAAAAGTGAAGGAAGCAATAATAAAGCAAGATCCATCTATGTGCTACCTACAAAAGACTCACTTCTGACCTAAAGATACATGCATGTTGAAAGTGAAGGGTGGAAAAACATTTATTATGTGAAAAGAAGTGAAAAGAAAGCTAAACTAGCAATATTTACATAGGACAAAATAGACTTTAAAATACCGACTGTAAGAAACAAAAAAGGAGACTACATAATCATAAAGGGAACAATCCAAAAAGAAAATGTAACAACTGCAAATATATATAAACCCAACATGGGAGCACACATAAAACCAAAGCAGCTAATAACAAACCTAAAGGAAGTAATTGACAGTAATTCAATAACAGTAGGGGATTTAATTTACATCAATAGATCATCCAAAACAATCAAAAAGTAAATAGTGGCTTTGAAGGACACATTGGGACATATGAATCCAACAGATACATTTAGAACATTCCATCCTAAAACAGCAGAATACACATTATTTTCTCATACACATGGGGAATGTTATGGAACATTCCCCAAAACAGATGATATGTTAGGCCACAAAACAAGTCTCCAAAAATTCAAAAAGGTGGAAGTCATACCATGCATCTTTTCTAACACTAGCACTATGAAACTAAAATCAACCACAAGAAAAAAATGTGGAGAACACATTAAAAACATGAAGATTAAATAACATGCTAATAAACAGTAAATGGGACAAAAAAGAAATCCAAGAGGAAATAAAAATAAATGTAAACAAGTGAAAACAAAAACACAATAGTCCAAAATCTTTCAGACACAGCTGTTCCAAGAAGGAAGTTTATAGCAAAACAGGCCTACCTCAATAAGTATGAAAAACCCCAAATAAACTTACACCTAAAGGAACTAGAAGAAGAATAACAAATGAAACCCAAACAGCAGAAGGAAATAATAAAAATAAGAGCAGAAATACAGGCACCTGGGTGGCTCACTCGGTTGAGGGCCCACCTCCTGGCTTAGGCTTAGGTCATGATCTTCCCAGTTGGAAGATGAAGACCTACATCAGGCTCCCCTCTCGTAGGGAGTCTGCATCTCTCTGCCCCTCCCACTGCTCACACTCATGTGCTCTGTCAAATAAGTAAGTAAATCTTTAAAAAAAATAAGAGAAGTAAAAAAGAAACAAAATACAACCGATCACTGAAACCAGGAGCTGGTTGTTTGAAGAATCAACAAAATTGAAAAAACCTTATCCAGACTCATCAAAATAGAGGGAGAACACAGAACTGGAAATGAAAAGAGTTGAAATAACAACTAACAATACAGAAATACAAAGGATTATAGGAGAATGTTATGAAAAAGTATATGCCAACAAACTGAACAGCCTACAAGAAATGGAAAAATTCCTAGAAACATAATCTCCCAAAAGTGAATCAGTAAGAAATTTGATTTGAGCAGACTAATACCAGCATTAAGACTGAATCTGTATTCAAAAACAACCAACAAAAATCCACAATCAGATGGTTCACAGGTGAATTCTACCAAACATTTAAAAAAACCATTTGATAATATCAAAAGATGCAGAAAAAGGATTTGACAAAGTATGACATCCATTCATGACAAAAACACTCAAAGTAGGTTTAGTGGGAACATACCTCTAAATAATAAAGGCCATTTATAAAAAACCCGTAGCTGCCATCATCCTTAATGGGGAAAGAACTGGGAGCTTTTCCCCTAGGGAGAGGAACAAAACATGGGATGTCCACCCTCACCACTGTTACAGAATATAGTACTGTCTTAGCCATAGGAATCAGAAAAGAGAAAGAAATAAAAACGATCCAAACTGGTAAGGAAGTAGACAAACTTCTACTATTTCCAGATGACATGATACTGTAATAAAGGAAACTCTAAAGACCAACAAAAAACTAGTAAAATTGATATACAAATTCAATAAAGTTGCAGGATATAAAATCAATCTATAGAAGTCTGCTGAATGTCTATGCACTAATAATGAGGTACTAGAAAAAATTTTCTAAAATTTTTCTAAAATTCTAAAATTTCTAAAAAAAAGTACTAGAAAATAACCCCATTTATAATTTTACCAAAACCAAGAAGAGGGACGCCTGGGTGGCTCGGTTGGTTGGGCAGCTGCCTTCGGCTCAGGTCATGATCCCAGCGTCCTGGGATGGAGTCCCACATCGGGCTCCTTGCTTGGCGGGGAGCCTGCTTCTCCCTCTGCCTCTGCCTGCCACTCTGTCTGCCTGTGCTCGTGCTCTCTAACAAATAAATAAATAAAAATCTTTAAAAAAAAAAAAAACAAGAAGAACCTAGGAATAAAGCTAACCAAAAAGGCAAAAGATCTGTACTCTGAAAACTAAAGAACACTTGTGAAAGAAAGGACACAAAGAAATGGAAAAACATTCCATGCTCATGAATTGGAAGAACATACATTGTTAAAATGTCTATATTAACCAAAGCAATCTACGCATTTCATGCAATCCCTATCAAAATACCAACAGCATTTTTCACAGAACTAGAACAAACAATCCTAAAATTTGTACAGAACCAGAGAAGTCCCCAAAAAACCAAAGCAATCTTGAAAAGGAAGACCAAAACTGAAGGTATCATAATCCCAGATTTCAAGATATACTACAAAGCTGTAGTAATCATAATTATGGTACTGGCACAATAAAATACACATAGATCAATGGAATATAATAGCCCAGAAATGGAATCCAAGATTATATGGTTGATTTTCAACAAAAGAGACAAGAATATGCAATGGGAAAAAGTCTCTTCAACAACTACTGGGAAAACCAGACAACAGTATGAGGGCACCTGGGTGGCTCAGTGGGTTAAGCCTCCGCCTTCAGCTCAGGTCATGATCCCAGGGTCCTGGGATCAAGTCCCACATCAGGCTCTCTGCTCAGCAGGGAGCCTTCTCCCTCCTCTCTCCCTCTGCCTACTTGTGATCTCTCTTTCTCTCTGTCAAATAAGTAAATAAATAAATAAAAAATCTTTTAAAGAAAAAAGAATGAAACTGGACCACTTTCTTATACCATACACAGAAATATATTTTTTTAAGATTTTTTATTTATTTATTTGTTAGAAAGAGAGAGCGAGCACAGGCAGAGAGGCAGGTAGAGGCAGAGGGAGAAGCAGGCTCCCTGCCGAGCAAGGAGCCCGATGTGGAACTCGATCCCAGAATGCTGGGATCATGACCTGAGCCGAAGGCAGCCGCTTAACCAACTGAGCCACCCAGGTGTCCCTACCATACACAGAAATAAACTCAAAATGCACTGAAGACCTAAATGTGAGATCTGAAACCATAAAAATCCTAAGACAGCACAGACAGTAATTTCTCTGACATCCACCACAGCAACATTTTTCTAGGTAAATCTTCTGAGGCAAGGGAAACAAAAGCAAAAATAAACTATGGGAACTACATCAAAACGCAATCTTCTGCACAGCAAAGGAAACAATCAACAAAACTAAAAGACAACCTACTGAGTGGGAGAAGATATTTGCAAATGACATATCCAATAATGGGTTAGTATCCAAAACACATAAAGAACTTACACATCTCAACAACAACAAAAAAAACCCCACAGATAATCCAATTTAAAAATGGGCAAAAGACATCAAGAAAAATTTTTCCAAAGAATTACATAGAGATGGCCAACATGAAAAGATGTTCAACATCAACTCATCGTCAAGGAAATGCAAATCAAAACCACAATGAGATATCACCTCACACCTGTCAGAACAGATGAAATTTAAAGCACAAGAAACCACAAGTGTTGGCAAGGATGTGAAGAAAAAGGAACCCTTGTGCACTGTTGCCAAGAATGCAAGCTGTGCAGCCACTATTGGAAACCATATAGAGGTTCCTCAAAAAACTAAAATTGGAATTACCATATGATCCAGTAATTCCACCACTGGGTATTAACCCCAAAACACAAAAACACTAATTTGAAAAGATATGTTCATACCTATATTTACTGCATATTATTTACAATAGCCAATATATGGAAGCAACCCAAGTGTCCATCAATAGATGAATAAAGAAAATGTGGTATGTATACACCATGGAATATTACTTAGCTATGAAAAGAATGAAATGTTACCATTTGCAATAACATGGATAGATCTAAAGGATATAGTGCTAAGCAAAATAAGCCAGTCAGAGAAAGACAAATAGTATTATGATTTCACTTGTATGTGGAATTTAAGAAACAAAACAAAGAAAAAAGCCACAAACAAAAGAAAACAAATTGGTGGTTACCAGAGGGCAGGTGGGTAGGTGAAGTAAGTGAAAGGGACCAAGAGTACTCTTAATGTGCAGAATTGCTGAATCACTATACTGTACACCTGAAAATAATATAAAACTGCATTTTAGTTATACTAGAATTTTAAAATAAATTAATGAAAAAACAAAACTATCAATATCAACTCATGAAAATATTAACACATGGGACGCCTGGGTGGCTCAGTTGGTTAAGCGGCTGCCTTCGGCTCAGGTCATGATCCCAGCGTCCTGGGATCGAGTCCCACATCGGGCTCCTTGCTTGGCAGGGAGCCTGCTTCTCCCTCTGTCTCTGCCTGCCTCTCTCTGCCTGTGCTCACTCTCTCTCTCTAACTAATAAATAAATAAAATCTTTAAAAAAAAAAAAAGAAAATATTAACACAGATATCTACTTTCTCTGTGAAAGGGCCTGTAACCAAAGATGTCCTGGTGGCAATGAACAGAACACTGTACAACCAGATGTTGGTTCCTAAATACAGTATCTCACTAAAAGGAACTGGAACTCCTTGGAGAAATAACTGATTTCTGGGCCAGGTAAAGGACAATGCAAAATATACATTCAACATCTTATGAGGGCAGAAAGTAATGAAGTGCAGGAGCCATATAGAAGGGGCTCCCACTTGCCACCAGTGATACAAAAGAACATTGAAATAAATAATGATAGGGATATTAACAAAGAAAGAATATTAGTATATACAAATTAAACAAATGAAGAGAAAACAGAATGTAAAGCCCTCCCATATACTTATAGTAATATATCACCTAAAACATATAAATAATAACAGATTATTTAGGATTTGGAACCCATCAAAGTAATGTATCATTCAGCCAAGAATCATGAATGGATACTACAGTATGCAGAATTTCTACATATGGCCCCCAAGATTTCATGCTCCCTAATCTCCAGAACCTATGAATGTGAGGAAATGCCATTTCCATGATTGTACTATGTAAAATAGCACCACTGACCTTAAAAATTGGAGGGAGGGGTGAAAGGAATTTGGCTAGTGTAATCACATGAGTCCTTAACAGTAGATAAATTTCTCCAGATGATGGCTGAAGAATCAAGCAAAACAGTTAGATTCAAAGCATGAGACTCAACATACTGGCTTTGAACATGGAAGGGGCCATGAGAGAAGAAATACAAACAGCCTTAAGCTAAGATAGAGGAACCTGGCCAACAGCCAGCAAGAAATGGGAACCTTAGACCTATAACCAAAAGGACTTGAATTCTGGCAACAACCTAAATGAGCACAGACATGGGTTTTTCCACAGAGCTTTCAGAAAGGAACATAGTCTCAATGATACGTTAACTCTAGCCTTGTGTTAACTCTAGCTCACTGGACTCCTGACCTACAGCACTGTGAAATAATACATTTGGATTATTATAAGCTGCCATGTTTGCAGTTAATTGCAACAGAAAACACGTAAGTTAACTTTTGATAATGAAAAAGAATACCTAAATAGTTTCACAGTAATATCCTATGAATTACTTATTAGTTAGAAAGGAATAAATCCTTAAATTCGTAGTGGATTAATCCAGCATAACAACCACAGTCAAGTAACCTAAGTTAATATCACCAATAAAAGAAAAAATTACAAGGGCGCATGGGTGGCTCAGTCGGTTAAGCATTTGCCTTCAGCTCAGGTCACCCATCATGCCAGGGTCCTGGGATGGAGCCCACATCAGACTCCCTGCTCAGCAGGGGCCTGCTTCTGCCTTTCCCTCTGCCTGCCACTACCCCTGCTTGTGCATTTATGTGCACTCTCTGTCAAATAAATTAAATCTTTTTTTAAAAAGCTTTAAAAAAAAAGAAAAAATTGCATCATATGCTTTGTGATATGATTGTCTGACAAGAACGCCACACCACATATTAACCCCAGCAAAAATAAATAAACTGAATCTAATTTAACTAATCAGACAAATTCACATCAATGCCACCAACGTAACAGACCTGTACATTTCAAAAGTATCGTGGCTCCAACAGACAAAGAAACGGTTTTAGATTTAAAATGACTAAAGAGGGGGCGCCTGGGTGGCCCAGTCGTTAAACATCTGCCTTTGGCTCAGGTCATGATCCCAGGGTCCTAGGATGGAGCCCCTTGTCAGGTTCCCCCACTCTGCAAGAAGCCTGCTTCTCCCTCTCCCACTCCCCCTGATTGTGTTCCCTCTCTCACAGTCTCTCTGTCAAATAAATAAATAAAATCTTCTTAAAAAATAAAAGAACTAAAGAGGGGCGCCTGGGTAGCTCAGTCAGTTAAGCATCCAATTTGGTTTTGGCTCAGGTCATGATCTCACAGGTGGTGAGAGTGAGCCCATCATCCATGTTCAGCACAGAGTCTGCTTGAGACTCTTTCCCCTTCCTCTTCCTACCACTCTTATGTGCACATTCTCTCAAATAAATAAAATCTTTTTAAAAATAAAAAAGACAACTATATGCTGCCTATATATGTTGTCTTCAGGTGGATACTTGACTTGGGAGGAAAAATTTATCTATAAAAACACTGTTGGGGTAATTTCTGAATTAAGAATAAGGACTATGGATTAGATAACACTATATATTTAGTTTTACCCACCTACTTACCATTCCCATTATTCAATACTTCTTACATTTAGGTGTTGCCATTTCAAATTATTTTCCTTCTGATTTAAGAAAACCCTTTAATATTTCATTTATTGTAGGTCTACTGACATGAGAGTTCTCATTTTTTTGTCTATATTAACTCCACCTTCACTTTTGAAAGATGGATTTCACTGAATATGCATAGAGAGTTCCAAGTTAGCAATTATTTTCATTTCGTACTTTAAAGAAATCATTTCATTATCATGTAGCTTCTATCATTCATGTTGTTGACTGTGCTATCACTGTTTTTGCTCTTCCTTTGAAAGCAGTAATTTTTTTTCCTGTCTGCTTGTAAGTTTTTCTCTTGGTTTTTTGTTCTTTAGGAGCTTAATTGTAATATATCTAGTTATCATTTTCTTTATATTTATCCTGCTTGAGGTTCACAGAGTTTCATGAATCCATGGCTTGATGCCTTTCATCACTTTCAGAAAATGCTCAGTTAGGTTTCTGACCCATTCTATCTTTTCCCCCTTCTGAGATTCTAATTACACATATGGCTGAACTTCTTACTATAGTCTACCTCTCTTATACTTTTTGTACATACTGTACTTGTGGTGCATATGCACGTGCATGTGTGGGTGGGTGTATGTGGGTGTGTATTCAGCTCTTACATATGTAGCCACCCTTGAAAACCTCAAAAATGATCATCACATGATACAGGACACTTTTAAAAAGGAGAAAAGGAGGTAGAAAGGAGGTATTGAGAATTTTTGTTAAAAAAAATGCACCAATTCTATTCAGAGAAGTTATGAAACAATGTAAAAATTTAACTCATAGGGGTGCCTGGGTGGCTCAGTGGGTTAAAGCTTCTGCCTTCAGCTCAGGTCATGATCTCAGGGTCCTGGGATCGAGCCCCACATCAGGCTCTCTGCTTAGCAGGGAGCATGCTTCCCTTCTTCTCTTTCTGCCTGCCTCTTTGCCTACTTGTGATCTCTGTCTGTCAAATAAATAAATAAAATCCTTAAAAAAATTTAACTTTGGGGACGCCTGGGTGGCTCAGTTGGTTAAGCGGCTGCCTTCGGTTCAGGTCATGATCCCAGCGTCCTGGGATCGAGTCCCACATCGGGCTCCTTGCTCGGCAGGGAGCCTGCTTCTCCCTCTGCCTCTGCCTGCCTCTCTGTCTGCCTGTGCTCGCTCTCGCTCTCTCTCTCTAACTAATAAATAAATAAAATCTTAAAAAAAATTTTAAAAAAAAATTTAACTTGGGACGCTTGGGTGGCTTAGTCGGTTAAGCCGCTGCCTTCAGCCCAGGTCATAATCCCAGCGTCCTGGGATCAAGTCCCCTATCAGGCTCCTGGCTCAGCAGAGAGCCTGCTTCTCTCTCTGCCTCTGCCTGCCATTCTGCCTGCTTGTTTTCTCTCTCTCTCTCTCTCTGACAAATAAATAAAATCTTTAAAAAAATTTTAACTCATATACACAAATAACTAAAATAATATATTTCTATACTGCTCCCACCTCATTCTAATACTACCTATTTTTAATAGTGAACATTTATCACCCATGCTATAAGATATCTCCATTATGCATAAAATCATAGTGCATCCTTCTCTAAGCACCTATCCATATAACCTTACATTTTACTTATCTAAATTAAAATCTCCAATTATCAGATACTAGTTAAACACTAGGTTCAGAGGGCTAATAAACCCTTCAATAGCTGCTCCCTCCCAAAACTAAATGGAAAATAAACTAGAAGATATTGCACATTACTTCTCAATTTACCTGTGCTTTGGTTCATCACAAGTCTTGGAGGAGAACCTGTTTCTTCAGATTCTTCTGATGAGTGTGCCAGGAAGTCATGAAGCTTCTGCACCAATGTATTCAACTTGCTTTCACTATCAAAACAAAAATTTAAAGAACTTCTTTAATTAGCCTGCCATGTATTTAATCAAATGTAAAGTTCTAACCAACTGAAAACATACCTATACTGTAAGTGGTCTGAAAGAATATATATTCAAAATAAAAGTAAATGAATTTTCATTATTTCACTAAAGATTTGAAAACATGAGTAAAATGCTGACGTGATTTTGCTTTACATCATTTAAAATAATAATAGAGTAATGTATCAAATATATTTACTAAATATTTACTCCCTTGAAGCCTTCTGTATTTTTTTAATCACTCTACCTTCGGCTTGTCACAGAATAATTAATGACAAAAAGATGAAGAAAATCCAAAACAGGACTTAGTAGAGCTCACAGATTCCCAGGGAAATATTTATGTAACTAAATTGTTACAGCATATCCTGCTAAGTTATGTAACAGGTATATCTGTAACCCAAAAGATTTATAAAAGCTGAAACTTAAAAGAATGCACAAAATAAACATGTATCCCATTTCTAATACAGGATTTACTAGGCGTAAAAGAAGGAAAATAGGGAAGCCTGGGTGGCTCAGTTGGTTAAGCGGCTGCCTTCGGCTCAGGTCATGATCCCAGCGTCCTGGGATTGAGTCCCACATCCGGCTCCTTGCTCAGCAGTGAGCCTGCTTCTCCCTCTGCCTCTGCCTGTCACTCTGTCTGCCTGTGCTTGCTCCTGTGCTCTCTATCTGACAAATAAATAAATAAAATCTTTATTAAAAAAAAAGAAAGTGAAGAGATGAAGCATGCAACTGAAGAAAAGTATTTTCAAATCATACATCTGAAAAGGTATTAATATCCTTTTGCATAATATATATATCCTTCGTATATCTTCTTTAAAGGTTTTTTACTGGACACCTGGGTGGCTCAGTCGTTAAACAACTGCCTTTGGCTCAGGCCATGATCCCAGGGTCCTGGGATTGAGCGCGGCATCATGCTCCCTGCTCAGCAGTAAGCTTGCTTCTCTCTCTCCCACTCCCCCTGCTTGTGTTCCCTCTCTCTCACTGTGTCTCTTTCTTTAAAATAAATAAATAAAATCTTCTTAAAAAATTAAAAAATAGACTTTTATCCTTTTAATAAAGAATTTTTATAATTTAACAATAAAAAAAAGAAAGGACCCAATTTAAAAATGGGCAAAGGACATGGGCACCTGGGTGGCTTAGTTGGTTAGGCAACTGCCTTCAGCTCAGGTCACGATTCTGGAGTCCCAGGATGGAGTTCTGCATCAGACTCCCTGCTCAACAGGGAGTCAGCTTCTCCCTCTGACCCTCCCCCCACCCTCAAGCTTGCTGGCTCTCTCTCCCCTTCATTCTCTCTCAAATAAATAAAATATTTTTTAAAAAGCAGACAAAGGACACAGATATACACTTCTCCAAAGAAGATATACAAAGCGCCAGTAAACACATGAAAAATGTTCAAGATCGGGGCACCTGGGTGGCTCAGTGGGTTAAAGCCTCTACCTTCGGCTCAGGTCATGATCCCAGGGTCCTGGGATGGAGCCCCGCATTCAGCTCTCTGCTCAGCAGGGAGCCTGCTTCCTCCTCTCTCTCTACCTGCCTCTCTGACTACTTGTGATCTGTCTGTCAAATAAATAAATAAAATCTTAAAAAAAAAGAAAAATGTTCAAGATTATTAGTCATTAGAAAAATGCAAATCAAAACCACAAGATACTATTTTACACTCATAAGGGTGGATATAATAATTTTTTAAATGAAAAGTAAGGGTTGGCAAGGGTGTAGAGAAACTGGAATCACACTTTAGAGATATCTTTGCATTGTGTAAGTCTCATTTACGGAAACAGTATTTTAAACACACCAACACCAACTATATCAAAAGGCAACATTTATCAATCCTTTTGTAAAGTGAACAATCTTCCTAAGGCAAAACCACACACATTAACTAATAATCAGTTTTATAACTGTGAACTATTATGAATAATATTTTTTATTAAATCTAGACATGGCTGTCACTCTCTTTCTCTCTCTACCAAAATATGAAGCTGACTCAACCAGTACTATACACATTACTTAATTATAGATGCTAAATAAGTCCTTAAAGCCATCCTTTAGGAATGGTTAAAATCTCTATTGAGAAACAATGTGTTCAGCCTTCATGCTTATAGTCACACAATTTTAACAGTGGCTTAATGCAGATGACCTGTGAAATCTGACCTGCCTATCTGCAAGTAGATCAAGAAAAATTTAATTCTTCCTGTGAACTAATCACATTATCAATGACTAGATTTTAGACAAGTTTTGAGTCCTAATGTCAGTATTCATAACTACAGGCTATATTCTTTCCCTTAGATATTTTACTATATTTATTTTTCCATGAGGAACTGTAGAATTCCAAATATTTTATGTGTATTCTTTCATACTATTATTTTGGAGATGTTTATGCGCAGAGAACTAGCCTCTTTCTAAATTAAATTTTTTTATCATGAGATAAATGTAGATTCATATGCAGTTGTAAGAAAGTTTCTGTGTATTTATTACCCACTTTCCTTCAATGATAATGTCTTACAAAACTATTTTTCACTTTCAATTCATTCATCTACCTGTTCCCATAGATGGGCTGCTATGCTTAAGACACACAATGGACTACACAGTCTCTGAAATTTAGTTATACAATCATGGGTATGATCACATTGACCAAAATGGTTTTTCTGGAAAAATGAATAGTAAGTAATTTAAAATTTTTGTTCACATCATGATTGTTTAAAATAGCATTGACAAAATTACTATTATCCAAACAGGAAAGAGTCACATTATCTCTGTTCACAAGATGGCATCTTATGTGCAAAATACCTTAACTATATCACAAAAAATTTCTGAGATAGTCAATAAACAAATTCAGTAAAGTTAGTGGATACAAAATCAATATACAAAAACCAGTTGCATTTCTATACACAAACAATAAACAGTCCAAAATGGAAATTAAGAAACTGATTCCATTTAAAATAGCACTGAGGGAGACAAACCAAAAGAGACTCTTAATGTCATAAAACAAACTG
>RCUC01017816.1:0-18682 GCA_003697995.1 Taxidea taxus jeffersonii
AAAAAAAAAAAAAAAAAAAAAAAGGGAAAATTAAGAGCTCATTCCATGAGATACAACTTCTGACTAAGAGAAGTTCCAGAAAGAGAGAGAACAGAGGGGGAAAAATAGAGAGGAGAAAATCATCAAAGAAATAATATAAGGAAATTTCCCAGAACAAAGAGATACAAGTCTCCAAGTTGAAAGGATTCAGCTAACACATGAGGGAAAAAACTCACTGAGGAGAATCATCATCAAATATCATAACATTATAGGTAAAGAGAACAGCCTAAAAGCTTCCAAAGATTAAAAAAATAATTAGTCATATACAAAAGAACAGGATTCAGAACAGTGTTAGTGGTCTCAAATGTAGATACCAAAAAGAAAGTAGTGCAATACCTTGAAAATTCCAAGAGAAGATAATTTTCAACCTAGATTTCTATACCCTGCTAAACTGTTAATCATGTGTGAGATTAAACATATTTGCTTCCATGAACCTTTTCTCAGGAATCTACTGAAAAATGTGCTACACAGAAATGAAGAGTAAATCCAAAAACTGGAAGACACTGGGTCCAAGGAACAGGAAATCCAATCCAGGAGAAAGACACAGGAAAGAGCAAGTATGACGGTTGTGCATTGGGTTTGGTGAGCACCACTCCAGATTGAAGCTGAGGTCTTCAAGAGAAAAAACAAAACTCATGGTCTTTTCGTTGTGTCTAAGCATCTGGAAAATCTACTGCTAAGCATTTGCCTGATTTATTGACACTATACAAAAAACCAAAACAAACAAACAAACAAACAAACCAAAACTAACAATAGCTACAAAGAAAAGTAATGAAAAAGGAAAAAAAAACCAAGGCAATTATTAACCTCAGAAAATACCAAAAGATGTGGAAGAAAGGAAACATAAACATAAACACATTATTTGATTCAGTAGAAAACAGTATTTTTCTTTTTGTTTTTTTAAAAACTGTTTATTTTATTTATTTCCGGTGCCTAGGTGGCTCAGTGGGTTAAAGCCTCTGCTTTTGGCTCAGGTCATGATCCCAGGGTCCTGGGATGGAGCCCCGCATCAGGCTCTCTGCTCAGCAGGGAGCCTGCTTCCTTTCCTCTCTCTCTGCCTGCCTCTCTGCCTACTTGTGATCTCTGTCTGTCAAACAGAGAGGCAGGCAGAGAGAGAGAGGAGGAAGCAGGCTGTCCGCAGAGCAGAGAGCCCGATGCGGGGCTCGATCCCAGGACCCTGGGATCATGACCCAAGCCGAAGGCAGAGGCCTTAACCCACTGAGCCACCCAGGTGCCCCAAGATTTTATTTATTTCTTAGAGAGAGAGAGAGAGAGCATGAGTTGGGGGAGAGGCAGAGAGAGAGGGAGAAGCAGACTCCCTGCTAAGCAGGACCCGGAGATCATTACCTGAGCAGAAGGCAGAAGCTTAACCATCTGAGCCACCCAGGCGCCCTAGAAAATAGTATTTGTAGTCAGTATAGGGTAAACATGATTTATTGACTTAACTATATTGAATAATAGCGGATAGGATAATAGGGTAGGTTAACAGGACAAGGGGAATAAACTGGAACCCAAAGGATGATTTAGAGTTACTTGGGATCAGTTAATTATCTTACTTGGGATCAGCTAACTGCTGTGACAAAAAGCATCCACATCTCAATCACTGAATCCAACAAAAATTTATTTTCTTGTCCATCTAAAATGGTGGGGGTTGGCTGGCTTCCTGGCCAGCTGTCCTTTAAGGGATGTCTCATTGATCTCCTAAGGCCTTGGAGTTCTTCACTTTTTTTTTTAAGTTTTTATTTTAATTCCATTTAGTTAACGTGCAATGTTATGTTAGTTTCAGGTGTACAATGGAGTTCTTCACTTTAAAGAAGAGAAAGTGTGAACAAGTATACGGGAAGTTTTTAGGCACCAGGTTCAAGAATGCACATATCATACTCAGTTGGCCAGAAATTGGTCTTAACTGCAAGGAAGGCTGAGAAATGTAGTCTACTTGTGTGTTCAGAGGCAAAGAAAAAAGCTCTGGGGAGCAAGTAGCAATATCTGCTAGAGTAGGCAAAAGTAGGGTGTGGGGTAAGGAAGAGCATCTCAGGTATTCATTTATGTAATACGCAACACGAATTTATTGAGCACCTACTATCGACTAGGCAAGGTTTTAGACATGGCAGCTGTAGTGGTAAACAGACTCTGCTCCTATGGCTTTCTGTTTGGTGGGGAATGGCATATGGATTTTATTTTTTGTAAGTAGGCTTCAAACCCAGTATGGAGCTGAACACCTCAACTCATGAGCCTGAGATCAAGACTTGAGCTGAGATCAAGAGTAAGAGGCTTAACCCTGGGAGCCACCCGGGGCTCCCCCCTCAGCATATGGATTCTTCTTGAGGGGGTGGTGGTTAGACTGCCTTTGCATACCAACGTGGCTGGAACAGATTTATAGCAATTTTGTAGGAAGCAATAGGGGGTTTGGATTTGATTCTAAGAGCAGTGAGGTTCCGTCAAAGGATGTTAAGCCAGGACCATGACATGCTTTCTTTTACCTTTTGAAATGATCACTCTGGCAGCCTTAGGGAAAAATGGCTTGGCAGGGCGGGGAGAGGGAGGCATGAACAGAAGCAGATATTTCAGCCAATCTAGAGGTGAGGGGAGAGCGCCTTGGCCTGGTACGGTGGCACTGAAGATGGAGAAAGGTGAACCGAGGGGGGATATCTGAGAAGTAGATTAAGAGATATGGTGACTGAGTGGATGAGGGGGTGAAGGAGAGGGAAGAGGCAGGAATAATCCCTAAGTGTTTTCAGCTTGAGTGACTGAGTGACCCTACGTGGGAGCAGTCTCAGTAGCAGTTCGGGACTTAAGTCAGATAATGAATGTGAAAGCGCTTCCGGAAAGGTCAAACGGCGGCTGAAATCCTGTGGCGCGTGACCAAGGCAGTGAGTTCCATTTTACAGATGGGGAAACTGAGGCACGATAGTCTGGCAGATGGAGGCATTCCACGACGCGCTCGCCTTACACCTCTTGGGTGGGTGAAAGGACCCAGGCGCGTTGGGGACCAACTAAGCGCCAGTGCTGTGCCCGGCCTGGCTCCGCTCCGCGGGCTTTCCTGTTCGCCACTCGTGTTCCAATAAAGTTATTGAAATTGACACCGGTTGCTAAGGAAGTGGGTCGCTGAGCCGGGTTGCTAAGGAAGTGAGCGGCTGCCTTCTCTCCCCATCCGGGGCAGCGGGGAATGGCTGAGCCCCGGGTTTGCCGCCGCCCCCGCCGCCGCCGCCGCCGCCGCCGCCGCCGCCCGCTGTCGGCTCGTGCCGCAGGTGAGTGGGGGAGGGGCCCGGGCTGCCGCGGGGCAGGCCCATCCTGCCCGCCATCTGCCCGGGGGCCCGCGCCGCCGCCTGGCTCTGCTGCTTCGCGAGCGGGAGCATCCTCTGCCCTGCCTCCCGGGCATTCTCCGGCGGTCTGGGCGGCCTCGCCCCTCCTCCTTCGGGCGGAGGTGCGGCCCGACCCTCCGACCCGGCTGCGAGGGGTCAGTGTCCACCCGGCGGGGTCTGCGGCCGTGGTCAGGGACCCAGCTCTGGAGAGAGGCGGGGAAGCGAGAGCCTGGGGTCTGAACCTTGCCGCTGCCCTGGCTCACTGTGTGACCTTGGGCAAGTCCCTTCCCCTGTCAGGCTTCAGTCGAGCGTTCAGGGATCTCCGAACACTTGCTGCTCAGAGTGGTTAAGATGATGAGGTGTGTACGTTGAAAATGTCCTAAATGGGGAGAGGGAGAATTCTTAGGGCACTCTGACATGAGGCCCAAGAGTCCGGTTTCAGGTCGAGAGTGTCTGAGTGGGAGACTGCATCTGCATTTAGTAATTGTGTGGCCTCGTCTTGGGCAGGTTAATCTCTGAGCCGCCTTTTCTTTGTCTGTAAAATGAGTTAATGAACCACGGAGGGAAGCCCGTGAAACAGGGTATGTCAGGTAGTTTGGCGCATAGTAAGTGTCCAGCAAGCTTATTAGGAGGCATGTGGGGAGGTTTGGGCGAGGCTTCCTGGAGATGACTTTGAGACGGGTGGGATTTAGGTGTGCAGAGCACTGGCCCCTATGTGTATTCCTCCGCTTTTGACACCCTGCTGCCCCCAGTTTTCCTTCTCCATGCTGCTCGGAGCACGGGCGGTGAAGCGGCCCTGCGCAAGTAGCCCTGGTGGTGGAGACCGTGAGTTCAAGTTCTTGTAGATGACTGAGCTTATGGTCTCATTTTCAAATACTTGGGCTTTGTTGACCCTTCCGGTGCAAAAGGGTGTGTCTTTTTTTTATGTCTTTTGGAAGGTGCTTAAAGCTTAATCGCTATTTGTAAGTGTATAATTAAGAAGCACTTCTCAGGTACATTATCTCATTTAATCTTCCCATAGACTTGGCCAGGTAGGTGTGATGTTATCCCCATTTCACAGACGAGGAGACTGAGGCTCAGAAAAGTGAATGACTTGCCTAAGAATCTTATCTTTGTAAAGTGGTGGAGCTGGGTACATTTCCAGGTAAATCCCATATTTTCTCCCCTGTATCCTGATGTCTCTGCTTTCTCAACAACAGCTGTTACAAAGCCACTGGGTATTCTCTGTTTCTTCTAACTGCTATGGCTAGAGCCTTTTTTTGTTTTTTTTTTTCACAGTGGCAAGGAAATAAGATCTTATATAAAGCTTCATTTAAATAGATACCATCCAAAGTGTGGACCTCAAAAAAGAGCTGACATGTTTAAAAGGGGGCTTCTCTATCCCTCAGTCCCCTCCTCTTTAAAATGAAAGAAGAGGGCTAGATGACACCTGAAGGGCCCTTCAGTGTTGTGCAATTCTGATGGCAAACTAGTGGTTTAACAACATGGAATCTGGTGTCTGAGTTCAAAGCTTGGCTCTGCTGCCTCCAGGCTTCGTGCCACTGATCAACAGACTTCATCTCTGTGCTGTGCCTTCCTATTCTGTAAAATGGGGATAATAATAGCATCTACCATGTATGGCTGTTGTGAGGATTTATTTGAGGTTAATACACGTGAAGTGCCTGGCATGTTTGATAAATGTTAGCCATTATTATTTGTGCTTAACATAGCACCTATATTCCATATTCTATTTACAGTTGGTGAGTGAATAAAGTATATGCTCACAGCACCAGGTTTTTCAACCTCAGAAGATCACTGCAAGCTTGAAACAGTAGCTGTCACAGTATAACGTAAATGTTAGTGTTATTACAGGGTGGCTCCAGGAACCTGCAACCCCATGCCAGAATGGGTTGAGAAGAAAGATGAAAGCTGATGGGCAGGTGGTAGCCCAGTACCCAGTTCAGTAAATGTGTACTAAATCCCTCAGTGCCGAGCACGACAGAGGATGGGAAAATCAGTCCCAATGCCCTATACTTCAAGGGCCCCGAACTTAGTTTGCATATCACTGGCTTTGGAAATGATCTGACTTCTTTTTTTTTTTTTTTAAAGATTTTATTTATTTATTTGACAAAGAGAGCAAGAGAGGGAACACAGCTCCGAGGGAGCGGGAGAGGGAGAAGGAGAAGTAGGCTTCCCGCTGAGCAGGGAGCCCGATGCAGGGCGATCCCAGGATTCTGGGATCATGATCTGAGCCAAAGGCAGACGCTTAATGACTGAGCCATCCAGGCACCCCATGATCTGACTTCTTTAAATGAATCCCTATCTTGTGTTTACCGCTACTACAGAGTAAAGCTGCTGGTCCACATGTCTTCTTTTGTGCCCCTAGGCTTCTTTTGGGTGCCTGGGGTTAGAAGCTTCATTTTGACAACTGATGTGTGGGTCCCTGAGAAAGAGCCTTCTCTTGCACTGGTTGATAATACGGTGCTCTCTGTATGGTGCCTACTGGTTTACAAAAGTGTTTAAGTGTGCCTTCACTCGCTTGGTATTATTAGTAGCCCTACAAGGAAGGTAAGGTGAAGATTTAAGGTCCCCATTTTGCAGTCAAGGGACATAAGGTGAGAGAAGCCATGCTGCTAATAAGTGGCCCATTTCACCTGGGAATTGGGTCTTCCAGCTCCAAGTTTAGTGCTCTTGCCCTATGCTGCGTCAGTTTTACTTCCGCCTCATTTGCTGAGCACCTCGTATGTGTCCGGCCCCCTGTTGCAGCCTGGAGATATGATGGTTCAGAGGTAGATGAGGTCTTTGCTTCCATGCAGTTTACATTCCAGTGGCAGCAATGGAGAAATATACCAATAAATGAACAAGGTAATTTGGAGAGAAATAAGGACGGCGAAAACACTAAAACAGTGATGTCAGAAACAGTAGCTACTTATGGGGATTGGGGTGCTGCTACATTATTTATTTTTAAAAGATTTTATTTATTTGACAGAGAGAGCGAGAGAGGGAACACAAGCAGGGAGAGTGGGAGAGGGGGAAGCAGCCTTCCTGCTGAGCAGGGAGCCGGATGCGGGGCTCAATCCCAGGACCCTGGGATCATGACCTGATCTGAAGGCAGATGCTTAACGACTGAGCCACCCAGGCACCCCTTGACACTGCTACTTCAATTAGATGGTCAGAGAAGGCTTCTCTGTAAGGTGGTGACTTTTTTTCTTAATCCATTTTTTTAGTCCATTTATTTAATTTAGTGAGATCAGAGCACACCTGCACGCTCACCTACAGTGGGGAGTAGCAGAGGGAGAGAGAATTCCCAGGCTGACTCCCCACTGAGCAGGGAGCCTGATGTGAGGCTTGATCCCAGAATCCGAGACCATGACCTGAGCCCAAATCAAGAGTCGGATGCTTAAGTGACTGAACCACCCAGGTGCCCCTAAGGTAGTAACACTTTTGCTGAGATGTGCTGCCAGAAGGGTCTAGCCATTTGGAAATGTGGTAGAAGGAACAGCTAGGGTAAAGGCTCTGAGAGAACAAGTTTGGTAAGTTCTAGGAACTGAAAGAAGGCTCAAAGTGGCTGCAGCAGGTGAGCTGAAGGTGAAAGGAGGAAAGTGGAGAGGTGGGCCGATGGAGAGGCCTCAGTCTTACAGGGCTTATAGGCTGGAGTAAGTGATTGTGATTTGATTTCAAAAGTGTGGAAAGCCATTGAAGGCTTTAAGAAGGGGAGTGACAATTGTCTATTTTTTTTTTTTAAGGTTTTTATTTATTTGAGAGAGAGAGAACATGAGCAGGGGGTAGGAGCAAAGGGAGAAGCAGACTCCCTGCTAAGCAGGGAGCCCTAAGTGACTCTATCCTAGGACCCTGGGATCATGACCTTAGCCTACGGTAGACACTTAACTGACTGAGCTACCCAGTTGCCTCTTTTTAAAATTTTTTTAAATCTCTTTGACCTCTTTGTGGCCAATGAGTTTTAAGGGGGATAAGCATGGCAGCCAGAAGGGTAGTTAGGAGACCAGTAGAGAGGTGATGGTGGCCTGCTAGAGGGGTAGCACTGGTGATGGGCACAGGAGGGTGAATTGGGGAGGTGTTTTGGAGGCAGGACCAGCAGGATGGTGGTTGGGAGAAGAGCCGAAGGAATCCAGGATGACTGCTGGGTTTTTGGCCTGAGCAGTTGGGTAGATGTTGGTGGTGCCATCTGTCTCTAAAATGATGAAAGAACTTTTGATAAGGTGCCCCGTGAGGAAGAATGAGCGATGGCTAGCACTGAACCTGCTGGAGGGGCAGAAGGCATAAACATCATACCTTATAGTCCTGGGAGAGGAGAGCCCAGCTCATGCTGCAGGAGGACAGCTAGATGCGTCTCATTGAAGCCCCCACCTTGGATACCCACAAGCCTTGCTTTTCTTGCACTCTGGCTCTTGGCCAGTTTGTGGAGTGGCAGGCGTGGGCTCTGCCAGGGCAGTGCCCATCTGTCTCATGCTGTTGGCATTGCTGTCCTGACTCAAGATCTTGGCTGATGAAGGCTGGAAGGAGGCCGGCCAGCTTGGGGAGAGAGAATGGAATCGCTGGAGAAGCTCACCGTCGGTGCCTCACATGGCCACAGTTTCCCTGCCAAAGTAGTTCTTTCCTTGGCCATCAAATGACATTTCTAAAGTTTCAGAGCTTTTCATTTGGGGATCCCTTGAAAAGCTATTGTGTCCTGCCAGAATTCCTAGAGGATCCTTGAATGGAGGATCTCTTCCGAGCAAGAGAATTCAAGCCTTTTTTTCATTTATGTTAATAATTACTCTTGTAAATTTAGGCTTTACAATGTTGTAAGTTCCACCCTGGGAATATTAAGACTGATAATCCCACCACCTCCAGTTGTAGAGCAGGTCAGAATGCTCTTTCCTGTGCATTCTTATTTACTAATGCCGGTCAGTGGAGATCACGTGGAATATGATCTACCCTCAGTTTACAGACGAGGCACTGAGATGCTAAGAGGTCATTTGTTTTTGTCAGTGTTAGGCACCTGTTAGGTGCTGGGTTAGGTAGATCCCTGCTGCTCAGAGTGTGTTTTGCGTGATGGAAGTACCCATGTCCCCTGGGAGCTTGTTAGAAATCTGGACCTAGATAATTCACCGGGCTGTATTTTACCAAGACCCCCAGTGTGTCCTGCGTGAGTTAAGAGTTTCAGGTGCACTCATTTGGTAATAAGTGGCAAAGCTAGGTCTTGCCCATGATAATGATAATAAAAGTAATAGGACTAGCCAACGCTTATCCAGCCAAGCACTGTCATAAGGGCTTGACACAGGTTGTCTCATTTAGTCCTCAAGGCAGCCCCGAACATGGGTCCTGATATGAATCGCACTTTCCAGAAGAGGAAAGTAGAGGCACACAAAAGTGAAATAACTTACTTCCCCAGATCTTCTGAGTCCGAGTCCATTGCTCCTTAAACCCCTGAGTTCATTCATCTTTCAGGGGGACAGTATATCCTCACTCTTCTCTTCTCTTCTCGGGTAACCAATGTCAAATGCTGATGAAAAAGTGACTTCAAAGGATGTTCGAGGAAATCAGGGGAAAAACCCTTGAGCTATATTAACTGAACCTGGATGTCAATCACTTGACTAAGAGCCAGTAAACAGATTTCCAACTTATAAGATAAGCCAACTCTGACTCTTCTTAGCAGTCCAACACTCAAGGCCAAAACAGCTGACGCGGGTGGGAACTGTGTGCCTGTACTGCTTGTACTGAGTCATTTGGCCCTACACTGTTTCTTGATGGTGGTGATAACATCTGTATGGGTGAGAAGAGGACAGGCCAAGTCCCGTACCACCCGCTGACTGACTGTGAAGGATTGAGTTTTGTGTTGCCTCAGTTTTCCCTCCCTGCCCATGGACTCATTATTTTCCTTTCAATATCTCCTGATCTCCCCAGAGTCTTAGAAAGATTTCTCGGTCAAGGTATGCCATCATGGGAAATTCTGGTGTGAAAAGGAGGTAGCATCTGAGGAGTTGGGGCAAGAATTTTAGTAGCGATTCTGCCACTTGCTGTGTGACCTGGGGCAAGTAACTCAACCTCTCTGGCCTTCAGGTTCTATATACACAAAATAAGGACCTGGGACAGCCAGGTCTAAGGCTCTTCCAGCCCTGCCTGGAAGACTGAGCGAGGAGCTGAGTGGTATTTTCTTCTTCCTTGGTGACTTCATGCTGGGCTTTCACCCAGACCTTCCAGGGTGGGGTGTTTAGACCAGATTTCTTGGCAGCCAGAGATCATTGATTGCAATCAGCTCATCTTATCAGCGTCACACATCTGCACTGCAGCTTGGGATGCTCATCTTTAAGGCTCAGTTAGTCATGGTGACACATTGTGTCTCCACACTTTGTCACACTGCAGGCATTGAGCTCTTCACACACAGGCAGATCTATCTTTAGTATGCTGATTTATTTAAATCAGGGTTTGCATTAGAGAACACCCAGTGATAATTGTGGTGGGTGTGGTTTTATTTTTAAAGTTTTTGGCAGGGTATTTGCAGCATTTGCATTTTGTCATCTTTGAACACAGTGTATAAATGGAAGCCGGTCCAAGGGAACTAGAAACTGTAGTGATTATTGGGAGTAGAGACATGACGTGCTCTTAACCTACTCTGGGGTCCTTCAGATCACCTTCAGCAGTGGTTCCAGGAACTGCTTTCCTTTGGGGCTTCTGTGTGGGAATAAAGTAAATAGAAACTAAAAGCTTCTAGCACAGTCTCCAGCAGTGGAGTGATTGCAGTAGTCATTACTTTGTAACACATTTCAATAACCTAAGCAAAAAAAAACCTAGCTAGTAAATCACAAAAGATGCCATTCAGGTGAGATGAAGTATCAGTTCCGGTTACTTACGATAACTGCAAGAAGATAGCGCTTGGTGGAAATAGTTACTGGTTTTGCAAGATCTGCAGTAATGAATCAGATCCTAGCCTAAGAAATACATCCTGTTTTTTCCTTATTTCTTCAGTTGCCAGCATTTTAATTTATTTATTTATTTATTTTCCAGCATTTTTAAAATATAATTTTTCTTCCTTATTATAAAAATAATGAATTTGTTCTGAGGGAAAATGAGGAAAGTTCTGAAAAGATTGAATAAGATTCACTTTGGGGGCTCCTGGCTGGCTCAGTCGGTGGAGCATGCGACTCTTAATCTCGAGGTTGTGAGTTTGAGCCCTGTGTTGGGTATGGAGATCATGTAAAAATAAAGTCTTTAAAAAAAAAAAAAAAGGCTTTAAAAGATTCACTTTAAATCCTACCACCCAGAACTAATCACTGTTAACGTTTCACTATCCAAAGGCAAATATATCTAAATATATTTTTTTCTCTGAGATGTACAGTTGTTACTTGTTTCCCCTATTATTGTCTTTTAGGCTAGTTTCAATATTGAATATTATAAATAATGCTTCAGAGAACATCTTGATGATTATCTTTGCATACATCCTTGTCAGCATTTCTGACGATTTCTTTAAACTAGATGATTTAATGATTTAAAATTTCTAATTATAAAGGTAGCCTCCTTCAACAGTGTTTTTAACAAGGCAGTGTCTAAATAAAGTTGCAAAAGCAGACATTATTACAATTTGGTGGGGAGGGATTATAGGTGAAAATGGTATCATATGTCAATTTCAGCCCACTTGTCTACTTACAGATACACTTTCAGATAAATGTTCTCAAAGCAGACTTTCTATTTTCCATTTGGAAATGTTCATTTAACATTTTGTAAACATGTTTCCATGTTTATAGTACACGCTCCCTAGTATTGGGCGTTTGTTTCCAACTTTTTATAATCACATATAGTGCTTTCGTGGACATCTCTGCTTCTCTGTCAGCCGGGTAAGAGAACAATTCTAAATAAATACTTTGGGGAAAGTTAGAACTTGAAAAAGTTCTAAAGGAGAAGTGTTCATTTTCCTTCTTAAAATTTTATCAGGTGCTCCTAAAATAATTTTTAAAAACCACAGCTTTATTGAAATATAATTCCCATGCCATAAGGATCTTTTAATAATTTTTCTCAGCCTTCTTTGCTGTTTTTCCTTAATTACTTTTCTTTTTGATACAAAATTTCCAATATGTAAGACCCAGAAGGTGGTCCTATTTCAACCCACCATTCCCTGAACAGGCTGTTGGTTGGTGACATTAACCAGAAAGGCTGCACATACATTGTCAGGTGTGGGCACTGTGTGAGCTGGGAGAGCATGCATACTGTTGCAGACTTGGGCAGTGAGCCATGATGGTACTGGTGGACTTTTGGAGAGGGTTTTAAAAAAAGTATTTCCACCAAAAAAATTTAAAAAAATAAATAAAAAGTTAAAAAAGTACTTCCATCGTCATATTACTGAAATAAATCCTGTAATTTATAGGATATTCTGCTTCAT
Organism: Taxidea taxus jeffersonii; assembly: GCA_003697995.1. Lineage (NCBI taxonomy): Eukaryota > Metazoa > Chordata > Mammalia > Carnivora > Mustelidae > Taxidea > Taxidea taxus. Next base: position 11,698 of record RCUC01017816.1, read on the forward strand.
CAACTTTGGGAACTGTTTACTCTAACGGTGGCACATGTAGGCAGAGCTTCTCCAGTATTAATATACACACAGGTCACCAGAAATTTTGATAAAATGGGATTCTGATTTTGGGGATCTAGAGAGGGTTAGATTCTGCAGAGTTAAACCAGAGTGGGACAAGAGAAGATTTTTGGTGGCACTCAAATACAACATCCTAAATTACATTGAATGGCATGATGAGTATTTTTTTTTTTTAAGATTTATTTATTTGAGGGATGCCTAGGTGGCCCAGTCGGTTAAGTGTCTGCCTTCAATCGGGTCATGGTCCCGGGGTCCTGGGATCAAGTCCCACATCCTGCTCTCTGCTCAGCAGGGAGCCTGCTTCTCCCTCTACCTATGTGTCTCCTCCAGCTTGTACTCTCTCTCTGTCGCTCACTCTCTGTCTCTCAAATAAATAAATAAAATCTTTAAAGAAAAAGAGGGAGAGAGATTTATTTATTTGAAGGGGGGGGGCCTGAGGGAAAGGGAGAGAGAGACTCTAAGCAGACTCCACACTCAGCATAGAGCATGGAGCCCAAGCAGGGCACTGTGGCAGGACCCCAAGATCATGACCTGAGGTGGAACCAAGAGTCGGAGCCTAACCAACAGCACCCACCCAGGTACACTGAGCATTATTCTGTTTTAAGCTCATTTGGTTATTCTTCTAACTGTGTCTAGAAGAGTGTTTGCTTCCTGTCTGTTTCTTAACACTTGCTCAGCTGGCTTTCCAACCCAGAGAGATCAGACCTTAGGGAAGCTGCAGTACTGGCTAGAACTGAGTAACATTGTTATGTGTCCTTGTATTTATTTTCATAGTTACCTTCTATTTACAGCACGTGATACTGATTTTCTATTCATGTTAGTGATATAAAGTTTCTTTTAAGAATAAATTTGGGTTAAAAGAAAGTAGATTTAAAAAAAAAGAAAGTAGATTTAAAGAAAAACCTTGAGTAAATAATAATACAGGTGGTGCCCGGAAATGGTAAAAAAAAAAAAAAAGATGTGAAGAGACAACCTGATGACTGATATCTCGGGCTGGTGTGGAAAAAAGGCCATGAACTTTGGAGCCAGGTAGACCTGGTTTCTGGGTATTTTGCCACTTATTAACTTGGTGTGCCAGTTGACTCCTCCCCACCCCCCCACCCCCGTCTCAGGACTTTTCTCCTCTAAATTGGGTCAGGGCAAAAGCCCCTCCTGCAGGTCAGGCCCTGTAATGCTTGTCTCCTAGGATCCTCACACAGCCCCCCTGGCAGCAGGCCTGGTGGTGGTGGTCTTCCCATTTTACAGACAGCAGATAGGCTGGGAGGGCTGAGGGAACTCATGTGGAGCCCCAGAGCTGGGACAGTGGGCCTGGGTTTCAATCTCTGATGTGCCGGGATCTCTCCCTCTGTATTCCAGGCCACTTCCCTCTTCTGAATGTAGATTTTGCTGTGGCTCTCTGCCCAGCTGGAAGGCAGTCTAATTAAAACGAGAAGTCATTGAGGGGCTTCTGGGTGGTTCCATTGGTTAAGCATCTGACTCTTGATTTCAGCTCAGGTCATGGTCTCAGGGTCCTGGTCTGCTTGAGATTTGCTCTCTCCCTCTCCTTCTGCCCCTCCCCCTACTTGTGCACTGCTCCCTCTCTCTCTCCCTCAAATAAAAACATGAAAAAAAAAAAAAGAAAAGTCATTGAGCACACCCATGTTCACTTTATTAGCATTATTCAGAATACCCAGGAGGTGGAGGTAGTCCAGATGTCCATGGACAGATTAGTGGATTAAAAAAATGTGGCATATATGTACAATAGGATATTATTTAGCTTTCCAAAGACAAGGTGATCTTGTCACATGATACAACACGGAGGTGCAGTGGTGGTTTCCAGGGGCTTGGGAGAGGAGGGGGAAACGGGGAGTTTTTGTTTGATAGGTATAGGGTTTCAGTTTGGCAAGATGAGAAAGTTCTAGAGATCTGTTACAAAACAATGTGGATGTAATTGACACCTACTGAACTGTATACTTAAAAATGGTTGAGGGTACATTTTATGTAAGCGTGGAGTTTTTTTACTACAATTAAAAATTTCTTTTTAAAAATATTTATTTATTTATTTTTAAATATTTTATTTATTTGACAGAGAGAGAGATCACAAGTAGGCAGAGAGGCAGGCAGAGGGAGAGGGGGAAGCAGGCTCCCCTCTGAGCAGGGAGCCCCATGCAGGGCTCAATCCAGAACCCCAAGACCATGACCTGAGCCAAAGGCAGAGGCTTAACCCACTGAGCCACCCAGGCGCCCCTAAAGATTTTATTTGTTTGTTTGACAGCACACAAGCAGGGGGAGCAGCAGGCAGAGGGAGAGGAAGAAGCAGGCCTCCCACTGAATGGGGACTCTGATCTAGGGTCCATCCCAGGACCTTGGGATCATGACCTGAGCTGAAAGCAGATGCTTAACTGACTGAGCAGGCAGGTACCTGCACAATTATAAATCTCTTAGAAGTAGAAAAAAGAAAAGGGAAAAAAAAAAAAAAAAGGAAAGCCATTGGTCAGAAGGCATTTTTTTTTTTCCATTCTGGAAAATTCCAAGCATACGTAAAAATAAAATAGTATAATGAGGCATGAACCCATTACCCACCTCCAGCAGTTATCAGCACATGGCACTTCTGTTGTACCAATAACCTCCCATCCGTCTGGTTTATCGTGATCCCAGACAACACATGACTTTATCTGAAAACACTTTTGTGTGTATGCCTAAAAGGAAGGACTTTCTTTAAAGAACACAATTTTCACACCTAAAAAAAGGTAACAATAATTCTTTAACATCATCTAATAGCCAGTTCAGATGTCCCTGATTGTTTCATACATTTTGTAACAGTTAACTTGTATGAATCAAGATCCAAAAAGGGCCCCAGTCAAGATCCAGATGTTATATTTGGTTGATTTAAGTGTCTTACATCAACAGAGTGTACATTTTTAGTGGGGAACAACTTTATTTCTTTCCTGGACTAGTACATCCAGTAAGAAGTTCCTGGCAGGAAGGCTTTTCTGGCTTTATAGTCTCGTGGTGGGTGAGAGTGTAAGTTCTGTATGTTGGGCTGGTGTGGACAACAGGGTGCCCTGGTGGTGGGGGAATTAGTGAGACAGCAGGGGGACTGTTACTGGGGTAAGATGGCACCCTCGGTCAAGAGAGGAACGTGTGTAGCTTTTCCATCTCTGGGAATGGATCCTGCTCCTTACTTCTACCTGTAGTTAAAGGTTTATGCTCAGGATATTCCTGTAGCATTGTTTGCAGTAGCAAAAGACCAGAAACCATGAGAAGATTCCTCAGGAGTTGAATAATCAAACATATTATAAATTTATTTTATTTTATTTTTTGGAGTAAACTCTACACCCACTGTGGGGCTGGAACTCATGACCTTGAGATCAAGAGTTGCTCTACTGGCTCGGCCCGTCAGGTGCCCCATCAAAAACGTTATAAAGCAACCACACAATGACATCTGGGCATCTGTTTAAAGGAGGAGGTGGTGCAGAAATTACCTCATAGATCTATAAAGTGAAATGGAGAATATACATAGTATACTTATGATTGAGTTAAAAAAGAAAGAAAGAGAAAGAAAGAAAAGTGGGAGAGCAATATAGATATATTAATGCTTTGCATATGCATTGAATATCTCTCCAAGGGGTAGGGGGAAGATTACTTGTTTACTGTATACTTACCTATATGACTTGAATTGTTGTAATCTATGCATATATTGATACACACATGTACATATACATATGTGTATGTGTTCAGAGTAAGTTCATATGTAGATCTTTAATAAGATAAGCCTAGTTTTGAATTTTGACCGTTCCACTTAATTGCCTTGAGCAGATTAATTTCTCTGAATCTCCCATCCTTTTTTTTAAAAATAAGGCTAATACCTCTATGCCTCCTAAGGTGATTTTGAGGATTAGAAGAGGAATATACATTAAATTCTTTTTTTAATCTTTTTTTTTTTTTAAGATTTATTTATTTATTTGTCAAAGAGAGAGAGCGCTCAAGAAGAGGGAGCAGCAGATAGAGGGAGAAGCAGCTCCCTTCTGAGTAAGGAGCCCGATGCCGGACTTGATCCCAGGACCCTGGGATCATGACCTGAGCCGAAGGCAGATGCTTAACCAACTGAACCACCCAGGTGTCCCTACATTAAACTCTTGACAAACTATGAGTTGTGACTATTGAATATAACAAAACCCCAGACCCACACTGATTCTAATGAGGAGTATCCTCTAGATTTGAATATATTTTTAATGTATTTTGTGAATGTTTCACAACTATATTTAAAAAAAGGGATTTCTCTCCCTCTTTTTCCCCCTAGATAAATGCTTTCTTTGTTTGCCTGTTTGGGTTATCAAATGATAGGGCATGCCTGGTACCAATTTGAATTTAGGACAAGAATTTATTTGTTCATGTTTCTTTTATGTGACCTTTGTAGGGTTTTTTTTCCAGATAAGTAGCCTGTCTTCCTAAGACACTTAACCAGAAATCAAGGTGCTAAACATTTTTCCCCCAAAGAAAAAATAGCTTTATTGCAGTCCTCCCACTTGATTATAAGAAACAAAGTATATGTACCTATCAAAAAGGCCAAAGAAAGCAAAAAAAAAAAAAAAAAAAAAAAATTGCTTGCAAGCTCACACCTGAGATCAGTGTTGCTTGCATTCCATGGTTCATTATACATCTTGCACTAGGCTAAGCATTGAGCATTTATTAGTTTATGTAATCCATAGAACATTTCTTTAAGGTAGGTGTTATTAACTGCATTTTATGTAAGAAACTATGACTTCTGGGGGACCTGGGTGGCTCAGTGGGTTAAGCCTCTGCCTTTAGCTCAGGTTATGATCTCAGAGTCCTGGGATGGAGCCCCGCATATTGAGCTCTCTGCTCAGCGGGGAGCCTGTTTTCCCCTCTCTCTCTGCCTACTTGTGATCTCTCTCTGTCAAATTAAATAAATAAAATCTTTTTTAAAAAACCAAAAAACCATGACTTCTGTAACTCTCAAGATTTTGTAGCCATGTGGCAGTGCAGAAATTCAAACTCTGTCTTGTTGAACACTAAAGCTCATGCTTTTATTTTTTTAATTTTTATTTATTTATTTATTTTTAAATATTTTATTTATTTACTTGTCAAGGAGAGAAAGAGAGCGAGCGAGCACAGGCAGACAGAGTGGCAGGCAGAGGCAGAGAGGGAGAAGCAGGCTCCCCGGCAAGCAAGGAGCCTGATGTGGGACTGGATCCCAGGACGCTGGGATCATGACCCGAGCCGAAGGCAGCCGCTTAACCAACTGAGCCACCCAGGCGTCCCAAGCTCATGCTTTTAACCATGACTTTATACCGTTTCCCTGAGATCTTTCTCTGAACATGTGTAGGTACACATGTAAACATAAATCACATCATAATACCTCTTCTGTTTGGTTGCCTGCCTCAGCAAAATGTCATGAACGTCTTCCTATAACTAAATACCTAGAGGTGTATTGCCAATTTGATGACTGCATAACTTCCATTGTAGAGGTGTGTCATAACCAGTCCTTTATTAATGAGTATTTAGGTAGTCAGAGAAGGTACTGTAATAATTATAAACATGTATGTATGTCTTGCACATGTATTCTGCTACTGATGTCCTTAAATGATGTCCTTAAAATACTCCCAAGAAATGGAGTTGCTGTTTCAAGGGATTATAACATTCTAAGTATTACATTTCAACCGACTGATCGATTGACTGAAGGTATTACTCCAACTCTTCTCAAATAGTCTTTGCCAGTTTGAGAAGCTGTGGCTCTCATATGTACTATAAGGGATAGTTTAAAAAGTTTTTAGACAGTTTGCACAACTATCTGGCTATAAACATTGCCTGTAATAACAACAGACTATATTTTATTAGTCTGGTATTTTGCCATCTTTGCTGTAAATGCCTTTAGGGCTGAGGCTACATGAGAGACTGTAATGACATTAGAATGTCAAAGTTGTCATTGCTGTAGACCCCATGGAAGGGCTTTATGACCCTTCTCCAGAAAGTTGAGATAAGTACTTTTACTCGTAGGGCCCTTTGTTCATCAATTGAAACATTTTTTTTCCTTAAAAAAAAAAAAAAAGTTATTTGTTTATTTTTATAAGTAATCTCTATACCCAGCGTGGGACTCAGACTCACGACTCAGATCAAGAGTTGCATGCTCCACCCACTGAGCCAGCCAGGCGTCCCAAAACATTTTATTATCTTATGTCCATGGTGGCCAGTGAAAAGAAGAAAAGAATGAGTTTTAAGACCTGGATATTAGTTTACTAATTAACTTCCCCAACTTTGTCCATCTTCTTTTTCCTGTAATTTTATTTTTCTGACCACACAAGTATACTCCTACGATTTAAAACTCAAGAGATCAGGGGCACCTGGGTGGCTCAGTGGGTTAAGCCTCTGCCTTCGGCTCAGGTCATGATCTCAGGGTCCTGGCATCGAGCCCTGAATATTGGGCTCTCTGCTCGGCGGGGAGCCTGTTTTCCCCTCTCTCTCTGCCTACTTGTGATCTCTCTCTCTGTCAAATAAATAAATAAAATCTTAAAAAAGAAACCAAACTCAAGAGATGGAAAGGGTAGACATGCAAAGTCTCCCTCCTACTCTTGGCCCTCACCATACAGCTTTTTCCCTACGGGCAACCAGTGTTGTTTCCTGGCTCATGAATATCCCTTTAAATATATTTTATGCATATATAAGCAGATATAGAAGTGTTCCCTCAACACAAATTCAGGGTGCTTTTAAAAGTTCTGCAGGGGGGGCGCCTGGGTGGCTCAGTGGGTTAAAGCCTCTGCCTTTGGCTCAGGTCATGATCCCAGGGTCTTGGGATCGAGCCCCACATAGGGCTCTCTGCTCAGCAGGGAATCTTCTTCCTCCTCTCTCTCTCTGCCTGCTTCTCTGCCTACTTGTGATCTCCATCTGTCAAATAAATAAATAAAATCTTAAAAAAAAAAAAAAA
>RCUC01017817.1:0-21482 GCA_003697995.1 Taxidea taxus jeffersonii
TAGATCAGTTTGGTTAGTATTGCTATCTCAACAGTGTTTTTTCCCCAACTTTATAATAAGGCTAATGGACAAATAAAAATTGTACATATTTATGGCATACAATGTAATGTTTTCCATCTTAACAAAATTAAGTCTTCTAATCCATGAACACAGGATATATTTTCATTATTTAAGTCTTTAATGTCTTTCAACAGTATTTTGTAGTTTTCACAAATAAGTTTTGTACTTGTAAAAATTTATTCTTAAGTGTTTTGTTTATTTTGATGTTAGCCTAAAGGGAATTGTTTTCTTAATTTCATTTTTTGCAGTCGTCATTGCTGGTGTATAGAAATATAACTGGTTTTTATTTATTGATCTATCTTGTAACCTTGTTGAATTTGTGTGTTAGTTGTCTGGACACATCTTTATCCTTAACTTAGATAATGAGTTTGGCAGCATATTATTGGACTTCTAACTGCTTAACTAATCATGCAGCTACTACAAATCATGGAGGGAATCCCTTTTAGTGTTTGGAAAGCATTTAAAGAATCATTACTGACTGCTTGCATCCAGCTGTACTTTTTCTCTAAAAACTGTGAAACCATTTGATCTAGTTCCTTTATCAGTAGTATATTCTTTTTTTTTCCTAAAGATTTTATTTATTTGAGAGAGAGCGAGAGCAAGCGATGGGGAGGGGGAGAGAGAGGATGAGAAGCAAACTTCCTGCTAAGCAGGGAGCCCAATGCGGGGCTCAGTCCCAGGACCTGGAGATCATGACCTGAGCTGAAGACAGTTGCTTAACCAACTGAGTCACCCAGGTTGCCTGAGTAGTATATTCTTTACCTGTCAGTACAGTGTCCACTCTTTCCCAAGCCAACTTTCCCTATTTGTTAGAGTTGCTTTTAGGCTTTTTAATAACACCTAGCACTAGATACGTAGTGAATTTGAGGCTTACTTTGTATAGGGTACACATTTAAAGCACTTCCCATGCATTGTCTCTTATCCTTACAATAATCCTAATGAGGTAGGTGCTGTTGTATCCCCACTTAGAGAAACAGAAACTGAGGAGCAGAAGTTAATTTGGCTAAGGTCATGGAGCTCGTAGATGGTGGTGCTGGGCTTTAAGCTCGCATCACCCAATGTTAGGGCCTACACCCCACTGCCTTAAGAAGAGGCAGGTATTTCTCTACTCTCTACCCCACTTGCACCTCCCAACTTCTCCATTTGGCCAGATATTTGGTAGTCATGTCTCTGTTCAGCTGTCTATGCTGGACGTTGAATTCTTTTTTTTTTTTTCCCTTAATTAAGAAGACTCAACACCCAGCATGGAGCTGAGTATGGCTTGAACTCACAACTCTGAGATCAAGACCTGAGTTTGAGATAAAGAGTCAGACACTTAACTGACTGAACCACCCAGGTGCCCCTGGATGTTGAATTCTTAAGAAGGGGCAGAAGGCACAGTGCTATTACTCTTGTTGGTCAGCCCTCATCCTCCTTTACTAGCCAGCTGAGAACTGAGGTTCAGCTCCACACCTGGGCAGTTGGCTTACAATTCTAATTTGAGTAGGGTCGCCTGGGTAGCACAGTTGGTTAAGCATCTGACTCTTGGTTTCAGTTTAGGTCATGATCTCATAGTCATGAGACCAAGCCCTGCATTGGGCTCCATGCTAAGCATGGGGTCTGTTTGAGTTTCTCTCCCCTTCCTCCTCTCTCCCTGCCCCACACAAGTTCTCTCTCTCTTTGCTCTCTCTCTCAAATTAAAAAAAACTCATTTGAGTAACAGACAAATACTTTCTTCTATATAAAATTCAAACATTACAGATCTGTCCCTTATGTTCATTTCCACCAAGCCCGGTATCCTCCCCAGGGAAGGTATCCTTCTGACGTTTTCTAGTCCATTTATAATATCAATTTCATGGTTTTTGTCTTTAAAATAATTGACATCACATTGTACATGTTTCTCCTATGCTTTTCCAGAATTTGTTATTTCTTGGAGATTTATCTATGTCAGTACTGATAATTTCGTCATCCTTTTATATACATTCTATATACTGGCTACTTTGTTAAAAACTGTATTATGGAAAACTTCATATTTATGTAAAAGTAGAAAATCTCCATCTCCAGATCAAGTGCCAGATATTATATAATTTCATATATACTTTATATGTATCTCTAATTGGTAAGGCCTTTTGACAAAAACTTAATCAGGGTGCCTGGGTGGTTCAGTGGGTTAAGCCTCTGCCTTTGGCTCAGGTTATGATCCCAGGGTCCTGGGATTGAGCCCCACATCAGGCTCTCTGCTCAATAGGGAGCCTGCTCCCCCTTCCCCTGCTTGCCTCTTTGTCTACTTGTGATCTTTCTCTCTCTGTCTGTCAAATAAAGAAATAAAATCTTTTTAAAAAATTGCTAAGCCCTTATCATATCTGTTCTTCCATCTTTTGTATTTCTTACAAACTGGCTGGTTAGATCTAGGCTTGCTTAGAATCACACTCTTATTTTTAGCAAGAGTAGTTCCTAGTGATACTGTGTATTTTCTACTGCATCACATTAGGAGGTCTCTGATATCTAATGGCTCCATTTTTGTGATGTTCAATTTATCAGTGGGTTCATGAAATATTAGCCTGATTTATCTGTTATGATAGAGATCCCCAGCAGCCGTTCAGATAATCATTATATCAGGTAATGATCCTCATTGCCTGCAACCAGTGGTGTGTTGGTAAATGTTTAACTGGCTATTTACTGATTTTTATGGTATAAACATTCCTGCCACAGCCACTTTTATTCTTACTGATGTGTCACTAAACGGGTGGTTGGAACATATGTACACAGTTGGCTCTCATAAGCTGGTATGAGCTGTTTTCAGCAAACTGCTTCTCAGGTCCATTATTTCATTGGTAGTTGCAAAATGGTGATACTCCCATTTCTTTTACCTTTATTAATTTGGGCCTTAGTTTATTTGCCCATTTATCTATTGTTAGACATTGTGCTTACAATTGTTACAAAACTTGTGAGCTGAAGAGTACCATAAAATGATACAATTCTTGGGGTGCCTGGGTGGCTCAGTTGGTTAAGCATCTGACTCTTGATTTTGGCTCAGGTCATGATCTCCGGGTCATGAGATCAAGCCTCGTGTTGGGCTCCACACCCAGCTTAAGATTCTGTCTCTCCTTCTCCCTCTGCCCTCACCCCACTCTTATGCGTGCTCTCTTTCTCTCTCTCCCTCTCTCTAAAAAGAAAAACAACAAAAAAGCAATACTGTTCTCAGTATATGCATTTGAGTTTAGAGAGTTTAATGAAAACTGAAATAGACTTCAGTAATGGTGACCAGCTAAAGTGTCTTATCATTTAACCAATATTTATTGAACACCTACTGTGTACTAGGTACTGTGGAGAATTGTAAGAGGAATATGGATATGGCCTCACTTTCTGCCAATCAGTGTTATAGTTATATGTGAGAACGGTGCTGTGTCTGGGTGGTTTCTAACTAGGATGATCTGTAGATATGTTGGAGTGGTCGTACAGGCTGTTGAACTAGACTTTGAAGGATGGATATAATTTTTGGAGCCAAATTCTGTTGATTTTTCTCTGATATCTGCCTTGGTTCACTTCTTACTACCATTTGCCTTGAAGACTACTATAGTAATCTGTCTGATTTGCTTGCTTTGTTCTTTCCTTCATGGAGCAGCAGGATTAATTTTCTTAAGCTCAGCTATGATATCACTTCCCTATTTAAAACTTTTCAGGTCTTTCTATGTAAACACCAAATTCCTTTGTCTTAACAGCTAGACGTAAAACCATGAGAACACATGAATTCAGTAAGGGACAAGCACCATGGCCTGGAATGCTCAGGGAGGAGTGTATTTCAGGAATAAGTGGAGACCAGAAGTCTAAGGTTTGCCGACTGACCAAAAAGAATGGAGGCTAGGGGAGGAGGAGTTCGTAAACTAAGTTCCTAGGAAGCATTAGAACGGTTCATTGGAATGGTAAGGTTAATCCAGATTGCAAAAGGTGGAGTGACTGAGACACTGGTTTGGAGTAGTTGTCCATCACAAACTCACTTTGAAGTGTTTCAGACTTAGATGTTGGTTTGACTATATGTCATATTTTTCCAATTCATGGTGGAAAAGTGACCTACCAAGATAATAGAATCTTTTTTCCAAGTTGCCTCCTTGCCTTCCATCGAAGACACACACACATAAACATTTTTAACCAACCGAAGGAGTTTCATAGTAAAATGATTAGGAGGAACACATTCACGTAAAAGTAATAAGAGAAATGAAACTTGACCTTAACCAAAGTCAATTCTCATGAATTATTGTTGCTTAACTCTGCCTAGGTCTCTGTCTGGGACCTCGTTAACCTGTATCACATATCCTGTGGTGCAAGAAGAAGGAGTTACTAGAAAAAACTGGCAAATAAATTCTAAAATCATAGAGTGTCAGTGCTAAAAGACAACGTACTTGACATCTTGGCCGCCTCTCACATATTACAGGAGATGAGACTGAGATCCAGAAAATGTAATTGCTTTGTTCTCCATCGGAATCCTCTTTGTTCAAGTTTTTGTTACAACTGATTTGGTATCAGAGAAAGCAATCTATATTAATTTAATTTGGGGGGCACACCTTACTATTTTTCTACAGATAGTAATTCATCTGAAGTTAAAAGATATATTGAAGAATAGATATGGGGCCCAATATGCAAGACACTAATATTGCTTTTCTGTGTTTTCTTTTATGTGATTTACAGTGTTGGACTAATTTCCCCGAGGTTCTTTAGGGAGATAGGAAAGAAAGTTTTGCCTTCATAAATACTGGGAGATATTAGGAATTTATTTTTTTGATGATCAAAAATTATTATTATGAATATAAATTGTTATTCAAATTGTGTTAAATATCTATAAAAAAAGAAAGGAATCGAATACTGAATCCCTGGCCTCGACAGTGATCAACTATGGCCCATTTTGTTTCATCTGTGTTCCCTCTCCCATATGATTAATTATACTTTTCCTCCCACCCTTAGCTTGAAAAAAAACTATTGAGGTATAATTTTCAGACCATGAAGTTCATCCATTTTAAGTGTACAGCTCAGTGACTGACAGTAAACTTATCAAATTGTGTTGTCACCGTAATCCAGTTTCAGAATATTTTCAGTGCCCCATGCCTGTTTACAGGCAATCCCCATGCCCAGCCCCAACAACCAGTAATCTACCTCCTGTTTCTATAGATTTGCCTTTCTGGATATGTTGTATAAATGAAATCATAAATATGGGATCTTTGTGTCTGGCTTGCTATACTTTATGTGACGTTTTTGAGGTTCATCTAAGTTGTAGCATGTATCAGTATTTCATTTTTTAATTGTGGAGTAGTGTTCCATTGTATGTACGTACCACATTTTGTCTCTCCAGTCTTCAGTTTCATGGACACCTGAGTTGTTTATACTTTTTGCCTGTTAGGAATAATGCTACCATGAACACTTACATACAGGTCTTTGTGGGACATATGTTTTCATTTCTCTTGGCATAGGACCTAGGAGCGGAATTACTGGGTGTATGGTAACTTTAAGAAACTGCTGAACTGTTTTCTAAAGTGTCCATACTATTTTACATTTTCACCAGCAGTGTGCAAGGGTTACTGTTTCTTCCCATTTTTACCAGTGCTTACTATTTTTTTTAAAATTATAGCTATCTTGCTGGGTGTGAAGTAGTTTTTTGTTGTGGTTTTGATTTGTTTCCCTGATGACTAATGATGTTGAGCATCTTTTCATGTGCTTATTAATGATTTCTATGTCTTCTTTGATTAAATGTCTACTGAAATCATTTGCCCACTTTTAAATTGGCTGTTTGTCTTCTTTTGGGGGGGATGGTGTTTGCCTTTTTATTGTTGAGTGTATATTCGGGAGTTCTTAGTGTATTCTGGATACAAGGCCTTTATCAGATGTGTAATTTGCAAATATTATCTTCCCATTCTGTGACTTGTCTTTCCATTTTCTTAGTGGTGTATTTTGAAGCAAAAAAGTTCTGCATTTCAATGAAGTACAGTTTATCAATTCTTTCCTGTTTAGAATGTGCTTTTGGTGTCATATCTAAGAAATCTTTGCCTAACCTAATGCCTTGAAGCTTTTCTGCTATTTATTTCTAAAAATACTACAATGTTAGCTCTTCTATTTATATCTCGAATCCATTTTTATTTAAATTTTGTTTGTAGTGTGAGCTGAGGGTTTAAGTTCATTTCTTTATATGTGGATATCCAGTTGTTTCAGCCCTGCGTGTTGAAAAAAACTCCTTTTGAGTTGCCGTGGCACCTTTGTTGGAAATCACTTGACTGTAAATTTAAGGGTTTCTTTCTGGACTCTCTGTTCTGTTTGTTGATCTCTATGTCCTTATGGCAGTACTACACTGAATATATTTTAAAGCAAGGCAGTCATATGTAGTCTTGTGAAGAGATGATCACGTGACTTAGAAGGCTAAATATTTGCTACAGTGGCACATTTTAAGATAGTGTCTCACATCTTATTTATTTGAGTATGTGGCATGTAGCATATTCAGAAGCATCATTTTAGTTCCTTGAAGTTGCAATAGTTTTCTTACTTTCAGCCTTCTGACATGCTTATTCCCTGGACATACAGTAACACCTGTCCAGCTCTTTATCCCCTATCTCAGTGCCCTTTTTTGCTCTTTACCATTACCTGTCCTGTAGGTTCAAAATGTGATACCGATTGCTGCCTCATAGTAGCTTTGGTGATGTCATTTTACTTCCCCAGGCCTTAATTTTCTTATCTGTGAAGCGGAAGAATTGAATTTGATCTCATTACTTTTCTAAACTCAGTCATTACTATTTTCCCTGGTGAACAATTCCAAGTCATGTGTAGATTCCTGTCTTTTAACTGGTAAAAAAAATAATTGTTGTGTTTAGCAGAAAATTTAATGAACTTGTGTGTTTGGCGGGGTGGGGGGGAAGTGGGGCATTATCAGGGGATGAAGCAGCTCTTTTTGGAAAATTACTCCTGGCAAACATTTTATCATATTTGTGGGTGTATATGACATATGAACCCATCACTGTGTGTAACTGGGTGATTAGGGGATATGCATAGGCTCACACATGCTTTTGTGAGTAGTGAGGAAAGAAAGTACATTTTCTATTACAAAGAAATCACTGTTTTAATGAACTTGCCAAGAAGAAGAATGGTCCTCACTGATGAAATCCTTGAAGCTTTGCATAAGGCTAACTCTCTACTTGATTGATACTTAAAAGTGCAGGTCACACTGGCAGGCTCCCTTCAACATTTTCCAACCTTTAAGTGTTTTTTTTTTTTCGGTTGGCATTTGAATGCTTTTATTTTCTTCATAAAATATTCATAGTTTGTGGGGATGGGAGGCCTTTTCACAGCTGAAGTTATTTCAAGGTTCTCTCCCCCAAAGTATTGGCTTTCTGTTCCTTGCAGCTTTCAGTTGCCACATTGGCTGCTTTATTTCTACTTAGTAATTTGGAACATATTTTCATTAAATCATTGATTTGGGGCTTTGTAAAGATCTGAGGGAAATTAGTAACTAGACAGTAACATATATGGATAATATTTTGTCTGGAAATTTCTAAGCATAATAAAATAAAAAGATAAAAAATCTAAGAGGTTGAAGTTTTGGATGAAGATACCAGGAGCCTGCGAATCAGCAGATCAGTGCTAGAAAATGCACATCTTTCAATAAATTTAATAAACACCTGTTAATGTATTTTCTGTTACTGTTACTGTATTTTCTGAGTTTAGGATTAAATGGCAGTTTCTTTCATGAACTTTTAAATCTGGTTTTCAGGATTTGGGTATCTATTATTTTTTCCCTGATTACATTTACAAAGTTTTCTGATTTTACAAAACTTTGCTGATATCTGGTATTCTACCTTATTAACGTGAGACTTAGGAATAAATCTGCTATTGCTTCATATGAATGGTAAAGCTTTCAATGTATGCATCAAAGGTGTTTTCCTCCCCTCTTCTTTCCTTCTAGAAAGCAGGTGTTACTGTTGTAGGTATGTTTTCATCTTTTGCATGTGTACACTAAATTACTCAGCCAAAGTGGTTTTTCAGTTTCACTTTGCATGAAGGTATACTTTTTCTCTCTTTTTAATTTTAATTTTTTAAAGATTTTATTTATTTCTTTGACAGAAAGTAAGTACAAGCAGGCAGAAGGAGAGGGAGAAGCAGACTTCCCAATGAGCAGGGAGCCTGATGGGGGCTCGATGCGGGGCTTGATTCCAGGACCCTGGGATCATGATCTGAGCTGAAGATGCTTAACTGACTGAGCCACCCAGGCACCCCTTTCTCTTTTTTGAATTGATTAGAGCAGGCTGGATAAAATATTTGAATCCACTTTAAAATCATGAATGGAAAAAAATAAAATAAAATCATGAAGGGACTGGAACTATTATAAGAGGAGATATTTTACTCAATTCACCATGTGAATACTTAATACACACAAGGCAGTGCATTTAGATGCTCTGGGAAATACAAATATGAATCAGACATAAACTTGGTAGAATGAATCTAGATTAGTATCACCTACTGTTAAAGGAAGAGTCATGAACACATAGAAGAGATTTTTCAGCAGGAACCAAATAAGGAAAGATGTGTGAGCTAATGCCATTTTTTTTTTTTTTGAGAGAGTAGCAGCTAAGGGAAAACCCGAGGCTTGACTCTGCCTGCCTCCTTCTAGAAGCCATGTGAATGAGTAGGCAAATATTGAGATTTCTTACTGAAACTCTAAATCTCGAGTGAAGTGAAGTGGGTGGGTACTCTTAGTTTTACTTTCTCTTGACTGAGGGTCAGTGGACGTGACTTCTGGAAAGAGAGGGGAAAGAGCTGGAAAAGTGACTAATCACAGCTGATGCCCTGATGTGTGGAGAGGAAAGGCCCAGGCCTCCATGCTGAACTGCGGGAACACACTGAAGTTTGGGGAGTGCCTCCGAGACCACTGATACTCCTCAAGACTTGCGAGAATACACTTTGCTACAGAATTGTTTATATCTTTTTGGTATTTCACATATTAAAATAACATATTTATATAACCTCTTGTTGACTTTTCAGTTTTAGTCATCATCTGCTGCCTTCCCCTTCTCGCACCTTTCCTCCTCCTTCACCTTCTCAGTACAGTTCGTAGAATTTGGGTTAGATCAGTATTTAGTGTTTATATTATTCTTATGGCTATGTAAGCTATAATAAATTATTTACTTTTCTTACTTGCACAGATTTTTGTTGGCCCCGGAGTGCATAATCAGCTTGTTTCTTTTCAATGTACTTGTCCCTGAAGCAACTGTAGACTGCCTCAATTTTCCAAAGTTCCTCTTGAAATTCTGGCACAGGTATTGGATTCATCTGTTTGGAGAAATGTAGAGTGATTGTCTTCTATGCCTGATACATAGTTTTCATCATGGCATCTCCCTTCTCTGTCATCCAATGATTCTTTTCTTCTCCCATTTTGGAACTCCTTTACCCTGTGCCTTGCTCTTTCTTGGTTTACTCTCTTGCTTTGGTAGAACACATCCTTAAGTAGCTTCTTTGGAGAGGGTACATAGAGCTCAGTATAAGCCCCTGAATGTCTAAGAATACCTTTAATTGAACCATGAAGCTGGCTGCTCATTTGGGTATTAAACCATTGATTGGAAATCAGTTTTCTTCAGAATTTTCATGACATTGCTCCAATGAATTCTAGCTTTCAGTGTTAGAAGTTTAAAATTGTCTATTAGACGTTTGATCCTTTGGCTGTGGCCTGCCCTCCTCTTCCATCCCCTGTTGGAAATTTGTAGAATCTTCTAACTCCTGTATTTTGAAATTTCATATGTGCCTCGCCATGGGTCTGTTTTCTTCCGTTGTTCTGGGTACTCAGTGGGCTCTTCTAATTTAGAAAGCCCTAGTCTTCATTTCTGGGTAGTTTTCTTAGACTATGTGATTTTTTTTCCTGCTATTTTCTCTCTTTTTGTGGAATTTTTATTTGGATACTATGCTGCTTTTTAAAATCTCCTTAGGTTGGGTACCTGAGTGGCACACTCTTGGTTTGGCTCAGGTTGTGATCTCAGGGTCATGGGATTGAGCCCACGTTGGGCTCTATGCTCAGCGTGGCATCTCCTTGGGACTCTCTCTCCTTCTCCCTCTGCCTCTCCCCTCTGTGCTTACATGTGCATGCCCTCTCTCTTTCTCTCTCCTTCCCTCCCTCGTAGATAAATAAATAAATCCTTAAAAAAAGATCTCCTTAGATTATCTTTGAACCTTTCTATTAAGCTTTCCCTTTCTGCTATCATGTTTTTTAAAAAGATTCATTTATTTATTTGACATAGAGATCACAAGTAGGCAGAGAGGTATGCAGAGAGAGGGGGAAGCAGGCTTCCTGCTGAGCAGAGAACCCAATGTGTGGCGGGGCTCGATCCCAGGACCCTGAAACCATGCCCTGAGCCAAAGGCAGAGGCTTAACCCACTGAGCCACCTAGGCACCCCTTTGCTATCAGGTTTTTAATTTTCAGGTTCTCTTTTTAATTATTTGACTGTTCTTTTTTTTTTTTCAGGAACATCTTGAGTATTTCATCTTTGCAAACAACATCTCATCTCTTACTGAGGATTTCCCTGATAACTTTGAGAAATTTCACCTTATTCCCACCCCACTAGCTATCTTCTTACTAAAAGTAAAATAAAGCTTCATGAGGGTAGATCTTTTTTTCCTGTTGTTTTTTTCACTGATATTTTCACAGCACCTCAAACAATGCTTGATACACAATAAATGTTTAAGTAGTTCTGGAATATAAACAGAATGATCATTATGATGATACTAATATACATTAAAGAATTTTCCCCTATTATGGATCTAATCTGTATCTTTGAGGTTAACTGTTTTTATTTCTATGTGTACACTATCTTAGAAATTTTTATGCAGATATCTGATAATACTTCATTATCTGTTTCTGTTTAAGAAAGGGCATAAAAAACTGATTGGAATATATGGATAAATGGATAGGACTTACCGTCTGTGAGTTTCGTAGTGGAAGGATCTGATTTGGTCATCTTGTTGGAGATTTCTTGATGTTGGTATCTATATCTTCCTTCTTGGCTGGTCCACTTCCTTGGAGCACTTCTTTTAACCTCTGGATACAAAAGTCTGAGAGTAGAGAGGAAGAGGGCTGGCAGTCTCACCATTCAGAATGTATACATTTATTAGATCCCTCTGTTTTCAGTATGGCTCCATGCCTTCATCTGGGCATGGTGTCCTCCCTGGAGAAGAAGGATGCTCTAGCCTTTTGCTGGAGTGAGAAACATGATGAAAATGTGTAGAATGTGAGAAAAAAATCTTAGGATCTAACTGCTCCTAAAGGGCTTCAGTTAATTTTTTTTCCAACATGGGGATGGATCATGGTCCTGTAGTTCTTATGTTAGTTCAAAGAGATATTTGTTGGACACTTACTATATTCTGAGTTATCCAGGTGGAGTAGGGTTAGGGCATGGACACTGCAGGCAGAGGGGACAGCAGGAGCAGGGATCCTGAAGCCCGAACCTGCATGAGGTGTAGCTGGAACCTGATCTTCAAGGGTACTGTCAAGGTATGCCCTTCTAAAGAGTATGAAATAGGACTCACTATTCGTTCATTTTCTTTACTTCTCATTGCTTTCTTCATTTCTACATTTTATTGCTTTCTTCATCCTTACTTCCAGAGGAGTTTGATGTCCTCAGTTCTTGAGAACTGGGGGGCTTCTGTGGTACACCTTGGTTATTGTCTGTTTTCTCTACTGCTCATTTAGCTATCAGCCACTCATCTATTTTCCCAGTTCCAAATTTAAATGAGAAAATTTAAACAGTTCTTTTCACTATTATGTTAATGAAGTAAGAGTGAGATTAGTTGCAAATATTCAAGCTACTATCTAGACTCAAAAGTCTTGCTGTGGGACATTTAATAAAATTCAGGGCAGCAGAAACTGGGAATCCTATAGGTATCAAGCCAAGCTTTTAGTTTCAAGTGATCCCAGGTTGATAAGCACCTTTGGGTTTCTGGCAGACACAGTAGAGGAAGAACCCACTTTGCACACAGGGCCCAGTTCCTACAGGTGAAGTTCCAAAGGATGTGCATTTGGAGTCAGAGGTCGCCAAGCACTCTAGGAAATGGAACACGAGGAGATAGAGCTAGCAGAAGCAACAAAAGGGTAGTAATACAAAGCCCTCAGATCGTAGGATTATCAGACACAGACTGTTACATAAGTAGGTTTAATAAATTGAAAGAAAAGGAGACAGAAAAAAATGAGTATGTAGCCAAGAAATTATAAAAATGAAAAGAATTTTTGAAAACAGATCAAATAGAACTAGAAAGGAAACAGTCATTGAAATAAACTTGAAGACTGGATTAACAGGACATTAAGCACAGTTGACGAGGGAATTGGTTAATTTGTAACAGTAGATCTTAGAAAATTATCCAGAGCACAACACAGTTGAGACAAAGAACTCCAGAAGGAGAGGTAACAGAAAATGGCAGAAAGACAATATTTGGAGAATCACTCAGAATTTCCCAGGGTGAACAGGATGCCACATGATTCAGAAACTCTAGTGAAGCTCAGTAGGTTATGAAAGAAAAAGAGGATGAAGAAATAGGCAGACTCAGTGTCAAGTTCGGTACTGCAGAACACTACAAAGAGATTTCAAAAGCAACCAGAGAGAAGACAGACTACTTAATGAGAAAATAATGATTCTATAGACACATGACTTCTCGCCAGCAATAATGGAAGCCAGAAGACAGCGAAATATTATTTTTAACGTGCTGTGAGAAAATAGCTGTCCATCTAGAATCTATACCCAGTGAAATACTCTTTGAAGAATGAGGGTAAAATAAAGGCTTTTCAGTCACACAAACTGACTAAGCTTGGTACTAACAGACTATCCATGAAGGAAGTTCTAAGGGATGAACTTCAGACAGAAGGTAATATCGATAGTAAAAGAGGTTGTAATGGAAACTAGGAAGACTTTAAAACTGAATGAGAACATATCAAAACCTGTGACACTTGGAAGAACATTTGTAACACTAAACGCTTATATTAGAAAAGAAGAAATGCAATCAGTTAAGCAAGTAATTTAAGCTACAAAAAGAATAGGATAAGCCCAAAGAGAGAAAGTACAAGGAGATGAACAGACATTAATGAAACACAAAGAAAGCAGACAATGCAGAGGTTCAGGAAAGTTGGCTTTTTGAAAAGAGTAATAAAATGGGAAAATGTCAGGTAAGCTCAATGAAGGGAAACTAGAGTGATGATACAAATAGTATTAGCAGTAGAAAACCAAAGTTATGTGCACTGAGATTGAGATGAGTAGAGGAGGGCATGGGAATGTCTTTATGGCAATAAATATGAACATTTAGACAATAAATATCTAGAAAAATATCATTTATCAAAACTGACCTAAGAATTAGAAAGTCTAAATAATCCTGTAATAGTTGAAGAAATGAAGAAATGAAGTCATTAAAAATCTTGTTTCAAGCAAAACTCCAGGCCCAGATGCATCTGTTGTCAAGTTTTTACCTGACATTCAACAGCAGCCGCCTACTACTCCAGAGTATAGATGGGGAATACTCTCCAGCCGAATCAAACCTAACAGATAACCATATGTTGAAATATGGTTATTCTCTATAACCATATATATCTCTATATTCTCACTTACGAATATAGTTGGCAAAAATCCTAAATAGGGTATTAGCCAACTAAATCTAGCAGGTATAAAAACCTGACCAGGTTGGAATTATCCTAGGTTAGCAAGGGTGTTTTAATACTTAAGAATTTATTTTTTAATTTTTAAAAAAGATTTTATTTATTTATTTATTTGACAGAGATGACAAGTAGGCAGAGAGGCAGGCAGAGAGGGAGGAGGAAGCAGGCTCCCCGCTGAGCAGAGAGCCCGATGTGGGGCTCGATCCGAAGACCCTGGGATCATGACCTGAGCTGAAGGCAGAGGCTTTAACCCACTGAGCCACCCAGGCGCCCCAATACTTAAGAATTTATAATCTAACTTATTTTAACTAATTGTAAGGGGCAAATACTATCATCTCAGTGGGTGGACATGCAATTTTGGTTAAAATGCCTCAACAGGTTATAAAAAAAAATCTCAAAATAATAGTAGGTGGGAATTTTCATAATCCCTTAAAGGGTTTCTATACAAACCTATATAGCAAATATCATAGTTAATGTAGAAATAAGGAGAGCCTTCCCTTTGAGATCATGGGACAATAACAATGCCCATATGATTATTATAAGTCAACTTTACAGTAGATTTTCTAGCCAGGTAAGTAAGATTAAAAAACAAAAAATAGATAAAGGTACTGAAAAGAAGAAACCAAATTGCTGTGAATATTCATAGGTGATAGGATTTTATCCAAAAGTATATTCAGAAACACCCTCATATCATCTTTTACAAAAATAAGGCATTTTTAAATTAAAAAATAGTAAAAATGAAATGAATCAGACATGCATCTGGAGGCAGATCCTCTATCTGAGCACACTAAGCAGGGAGAGTGAGACATATGACTCAACTGGTTGGTTTCCTGTCTCTCAGGGATCACTGTCTTTTGTTGCCAGATTTCCTAGTGTCTTGAAAACTGTTGTGTTATACATTTTGGTCTCATGTCTTAAAACTGTGATTTCATATAAAAACCATGTTTGTTTTCGGCTGTTTCAAATAGGAGGGTAAATCTGATCTTTGTTATTCCCTCTTTCTAGAAGCAGAAGTTTGTTTAATTAAATAGCTTATCAATTCTTAGTCCTCTTTTGTTAATAAAGGGTTATTTTAATACACACTTTGTTCCGGTGCAAGGCCTTTGCTTTAAAAGCATGTGTAGTTTTAAAAAGTTTTGTTTTTAAAGAAACCGGTAATTTAAAGGCCCAATCCTGAGGACCTTTGGAGTACAGAATGGCCCTGAGATGGATAATTTCTGAGGCTTTGTTTTTCTGCTGCTATATGCTTTGTTATCGAAGGCTGCTAAGGTCTCACCACCTCTGGAGTTTTGACCCACTGGTGTGTTTCATAAATTTTAATGAAAGACAGATTGAGAGAAATCACTGATGGGCCCACACGGTTGTACCAGATCCGTGCACTGGCTCAGAATGCAAATCTCTATGAAATTACTCGTCGGTTACCTTTGTGGAAAGCCCCAGACTCCATCTTCTGGCTCGTCTGACCTAGCTAGGTCAGATCAAAAGTGATCTGCAAAAACTTTCATGTTCTTGGCACATTGCTATGACTTATTTTTAAGTCACAGAAAATTATCCAAATATTAGCACACGTATTACAGAATTGCCAATAAACTAGGTATGGTTATATAGAGCATGGTGTGCTTTTTAAAGGAGTTTGTAAAGAATATGGTTTAACTTGCCAGTGTGTGATAATAAACTTATTTCTTGTGCGTGATCATGAGCTTTATTTATAATTCACTAGGAGATGTTTATTTTCATTTAGTTACAACTCAGACATTCTTGGCTTAATTCAAATTTTCTCTGTATCTCACAAAATTAAAAAAAATTAGACTGAGACTTTTGTTCAAAAGTAAAAATGAAAGAAGATGGGATCGGGAGGGAGAAAAACCAAAAGAGACTCTTAATGTCATAAAACAAACTGAGGGGGGTGGGGGGAAGAGGGGTTGGGTGAGGGTGGTGGGGTTACATCATATGTTTAAATAAAGCTTAAATAAAGTAAAAAAAAAAAAACATCCTTTAAATGGGGCCAGATTATTATGGGAACAGATTTTATTTCTGCTAATAAGGATCAGGGAGAGAAAAGGAAATTGAGATCTTTGAAGTGTCCCTCAACATCATTTAGTCCCGTCTCTTTCAGCTTCCCTGCTGTTGTCAGACCCAATAGCTTACAGGGCAGGAGAGCTGACTGTGGGGACTCTGGCTCCCTTCGTTTCTGTAGCCCACTTGCTGAACTAATGAGTCGTAATGGCCAAGGGAGAGGGAGAAATATTAGAGAAACCAAAGGGCCTAGATTATTTGAAACTAAACAAGTAACATAAGAATAATGAGAGATTGACTGCCTTTCCCATGCTGGGTTCCAGTCCTTTGATCAGAGGGTGTCTTTTCCTTACTGTTTTATACTGTCTTAATCATAACAGCCTATATAAATAATTGGATTTGGGATAGGTAGGATGAAAATGAAAAAGTGATTAGAAATAGCATGTACTCCTTTTTTTTTTTTTAATTAAGCCTTCAGATGGATTTTAATAACCTAAACATGTTAACTGCAATTGGTATTCCTAGTTAAATGTTAAGGGCAATTGGTATTCCTAGTTAAAAAGTGAAAAGGATATTTTGTTTTGTTTTTGGTAACCCTCTTTTTTTAAAAACAATTTATTTATTTATTTATTTATTTGAGAGGTGGGGAGGGGCAAAGGGAGAGGGGGAGAGACCATCTCAAGCAGACTCCACCCTGAGTGCAGCACCCGGTGTGTTTTTGGTAATTCTTAACAGTATGTGCTTTTCTTTTCAGCTACTAAGTCAGGATTGTTACCTCCACCACCTGCGCTCCCTCCAAGACCTTGTCCATCACAGGTAGGAAACAGAAGTTGATTTCTGTGAACTGTTGGGTATAGCAAAGTTGTCCTACCACTGTGCTTCCTTTGCAAGGGTTGATAGCCACAGAACTGGCTGGTCACATTCCCAAGACGACGTCTGGGCAAAGAGTATAGAGAGTAGCTGCATTTCTTCTTATCTGTCCAGTCCCCCAAACTCATGTGGAAAAGGGAAAGTTTCCTCAATAAGCAACCAAACCAATGCATACTGGTTCCCCTTTGGCCATCGAGGGTTGCATGCTGTTTTCAGATAGAGAAAGAAGAATGGGTATCTCTTCAGGTGCGGGGGGTGGGGGACATGATTTTTCTACATAGTATGTACAGTTTGGGTGTGTATATTGTCATCAGTATTTTAGGAGCTGTGTTAATTCTTCATAATTAATGGTCGTCACCATGGTGTTAGTGCTGTGGTTTGGGCCTACAGTGCTTTCTTTATCTTTAGGATGGTATTTTCTTTGGAACAATAAGCTGAAACAGCAGGACTTGGGAGAATGTGTCACCAAAATCTGTTTCACTTGTGAATTAATTCTGCCTCATTTATATGTGCTACTATGGTCTTATTCATCAACACTCCTTGTAGAGTTGGAAATGAGAAGCAAGCTGCAAATCTGCAGAGTGTGGTAAAGGGCACTACAGATTCTTCCTTTCATTAATTGCTGCTGAAGAGACTTTCTGTCTTTAAAGGCCCTCTAACTTTCAGCAGAAAATGTTGGGAAATTTCTCTGTTAACAGTCCTAGTTTCTACCTTATTGGTCTAGATGCTTCAGAACATACTTTTCCATATGGCACATCTTGGGACTTGCTGAGTAACTGAAACCATTTTGGGCATTTGCTTGTCCTTTTTTAGAGAATTAGATCATCTTTAGCATTCACTCAACCTTGAGGTGTGGATACAATGAGTACTGCTTTCCTTCCTCTGTTTGAAGGGCAAGAGAAAGCCCTGTTCTTCCTGACTCACATATAAGCGAGTGAGAACCCCTTTTCTAATACTCCAGGATTGGCTTTAAAAGTTGTTCATTAATCAGTCAACAAGTATTTATTGAGTCCCTGCTGTTTATCTAACAGCAAGCTTTAGTTCCATCCTAAGCTTTTCCCTGGTTATAATTTCTGCTCATATAAATTACTAGCTCTGTTTCTTGAGCATCTGCAGTAGACCAGGTGTTGTGCTAAGTGCTTTCAATGCATTATTTAATCTTCACAAAAATCCTATGAAGTAGGTGTTAATATCCTTTATTTTCTTACAGGTGAGGAAATTGAAGCATACAGGGGTTAAACAAGTCAGCCAAGGTGACATAGCTAGTAAATCGGTAGAGCCAGCTCCCTCAATGAGGTCCATCTCCTAAAGGTCACTGCCCTCCCCATCCCTGGAGCTGAAGTGTCTGTGGATACAGTAAGACAGTGATCTGCTGCTCTGACGGGTGAGGCTTTCACCACGTGCTGTCTGTGGAGGACCTAGATGAGACCAAACTCCTGATTGGCACCAACAGCAGACCTGGGCTTTGTCACAACAAAATAGTGGGCATTCTGGAGGCAGTTATCTACTAGCTACTGGTTTTAAACTGGGGCTTGGGAGCCACCTGGATGAATGTATGAAGACCCATCTGAAAGGGCTTTTGTGATCAACCTCCTTATTTTCTCCTGTATCAGTAACAGGAGTGACTTCCTGCTTGTGAAGTGTGTTGCTGCTATCAGCAGTCCTCATCTGACCTGCTTGAGGTGGCCTTCCTGCCTGCTTGGGCTCTTAGTGACCAAGGATCTGATGGGGGGCTGGGAATTCTCAAGTCACTGTTAATGAATGAGACTGCTTCTTCGTCTACCCGATTTCCCATCACAATGTAAACAGTGAGCGGAGTGCTCAGCCCAAGCCTCCACCTCAGCTGCCCAACTTTGGTGATTTCAGACTACAGAAACAGGTGTGTAAGAAATGCAGGCAGAAAACCCCTTCGTCACTTCCCTTCCCTTACTCTCCCCTTTTCCTCCACTGTAAGTGGGACACACACATTCAACAGAGGAAATCCTGGGAGCCGAATAGGTGACTGTATTTAGTCGTTGTGCCATGTCAAATTCCTGATGGCCCCGGGAGAGGCTCACCTAACCATGTGGGCGGGCACCTGTGTATTCTAGTCTTTCTCAAACCACTTGTGATAAAGTGGTCTTCTGGGAGATAGGAACAGGGTTCTATGGTAAGACAAATTCGCAGGCTGCCACCTCAGTACCTGCTTGTGGAGAGTCACAGTGCGTATGGGTTCATTAAAGGATTTGAAGTCCTACAGTAAAGAAACCTGGTCAATTTTGGTAAAGCTCGCAATTTCGTTGTGTGTATGACCATTCACCTCTTTCTTTATACAAGACTTAACAATCCCCTGAGAGCTTGGTGGTTAGGGACTGTTATTCTCCACCAGCTCTAAAATATTGGTAAGAACATTTCCAAACTGCTTTCATCTGTTACCTCCTCTCTATTTATGTGATTAAAGTTAAATTTTTATATCTTAGGCCAGTAGTTTTCCCTAAAAGAGTTGAAGCTGAAAAAGGAAGTTTACCACACGTTAGCTTCGGATTTCTAGTTGTCATGTTTTCATTTTTTTTTTTTTTAATTTGCTTTTCTTTTCCTTCTGGCTTGGTCTCTCATGAGGTCATTTTACCACTTCACACAGCAAGCTTTATTACAGCATACTTAAGCACTTTGAGTTCTTCTTTTCCCTGTTAAACATTTTCTTGAGTGTTCCTTGTTATATATGGGCAATCGATCTGACTTTGGAAAAAAATATATACATCCAAATGAGGCTTAAAGTATAGTACCTAGGAGAGAAACAAGGAAGCTTGGTATAATTTAAATCTTAAATTTGTCAGTAGCTGTGAGAAGAGATTAAGATAAAAAGGCTTTGGATTTAAATTTTCCTTTTTTAAAAAAATAGTTTATTTATTTATTTGAGAGAGAGAGAGCTCAAGCGTGGAGGGAAAGGCAGACTCCCCACTGAGCAGGGAGCCCGATGCGGGGCTCAGTCCCAGAATCCTGGGAATCATGACCTGAGCCAAAGGCAGACACTTAACTGACTGAGCCACCCAGGTACCCCTGAATTTAAAATTTTCATATTATTTAATTTGATAAATGGATAAATGGTTAAGACTAGATTATAATAAACAAGAAAACATTCTGTTCCCTAAAAAGGAACAGCTATTTAAAAACTATGTGTCTAGTCAGTGATGTCATTCGAGGTTTTAAGTATGTAAGAGAAAAGCACTTGTACATTTGCAGATGTGTCCACAAAGGTATGCAGAGCTCATTTCTACATAAGCTAGAAGTATATCTCTACTTTTATCAAGTGAGAGATGAAGTATAGGTGTTCAGCATAAAATGCAGTTTAGCTGGCCCTTAATACTAAGCACTAGTATGATACAGACATCTGGAGTAAATTATACAAATGAGGCCCTGGAGTTAGGAAAAGGAATAAATTCAAAGAAGCAGATCTTTTTATTTTTCATACTATAGGGAAAAATCAAGAGGGACCAAGTGAATATATAAAGAATCACATGGTTTGTGTTCCATGTTTTCCTGAGGACAGGCT
Source organism: Taxidea taxus jeffersonii (assembly GCA_003697995.1). Taxonomy (NCBI): domain Eukaryota; kingdom Metazoa; phylum Chordata; class Mammalia; order Carnivora; family Mustelidae; genus Taxidea; species Taxidea taxus. Next base: position 20,116 of record RCUC01017817.1, read on the forward strand.
AGGGAACAGGGCATGGTATTTTGGCTCAGCTCCGAAGAGGTGACACATTTATTTATTAAAATTTTTAAAAAGACTGATTTATAACATAAATGACTAAAAAGCAGTTAGAGTTAACTGTTTTATATAGAGCAGTGTTAACATGAGAGTTAAACTAGTAGCTCACTGTTGGTATGTGTATAAACTGCGTAAAATGCCATCTGCAGAGCTGGTGCTCGTCCTGTATGTCAGTTCTCTAAGGGCCTGTTTGGTTCTCCAATAATTAAATCTCTTTAATAGTATTGATCTCCTGCCAAATTTTTTATGGTGATAATCTTTATTTTAAGAAGTTTTTTGGTACAAAGGATAATTTTTTCAGTTTTACATTAGCACCACATATGATGATTGGGGCTCCCTGTAGACTAATGTGCTCAGGATTTTCCTATTTATTCCACTAATTTCTTACCTTATAACAGCAAGTGCTTCTCACTGGCAGTGCAGTGTGTACTAAAATAGCACTGTAGGGGGATGCCTGGGTGGCTCGGTTGGTTAAGCGGCTACCTTCCGCTCAGGTCATGATCCCAGCGTCCTGGGATCGAGTCCCACATCGGGCTCCTTGCTCGGCAGGGAGCCTGCTTCTCCCCCTGCCTCTCTGTCTGCCTGTGCTCGCTCTCTAACTAATAAATAAATAAAATCTTAAAAAAAAAATAAAATAGCACTGTAGGATGAAAGTACTGTGGAAGAAGCATTTGATCAGTACTTTTAAGCTTAGACCAAGAGGGCTTCATGGAAGGGCTAGGGTGACCAGTGAAATGAGTTTTAAACAAGAGAATTTTTCTTTTCAGATGGCTGAGGGGTTCAGAGCATTACCGTAGGGAAAAAGCAAATGCAAGGAGGCAGGCATGCAAGAGATCCCCATGTGTTCAAGGAACTGTCTGGAATTTAGAAAGCTAGATTTTAGGGGAGAGAGATTTAGTGTTTGGATGTGGTAGTGAAGAGCCAGTGGCCTGCCCTCTTGAGGCCCATTGAGGCCCATTGGTGCCAGAGCCTTGGGAGAGGAAGGGCCCCTTGATAGGAGAGTTCTGTCCGGGGAGCAGCCCCCGGCAGGAGAGCACAGAGCGTCAGTTAGCCCATTGGTACTCACGTTGTGCCCACAGGAATCATCTGGGGGAGAGCTTTAAACCTACAGAGGTCTGGGTCCTACCCCCAGAGATTTTGGTGTGGTGGGAGGCCCAGACATTGGGAGTTTTAAGAAGCTCCCCACATGATTCTGAAGTGTAGCTGAGATTGAGTAACACTGAATTAAGGTAAGAGAAGGAATGTTCAGAGATGAAGTTGAGAACCTATGGGATTTGTGAATGGTATGGCCTGAGTTCTTTTTTTTTTTTTTT
>RCUC01017820.1:0-34512 GCA_003697995.1 Taxidea taxus jeffersonii
TCCTACACTGTTGGTGGGAATGCAAGCTGGTGCAACCACTCTGGAAAGCAGCATGGAGGTTCCTCAAAAAATTGAAAATAGAGCTACCTTATTACCCACCAATTGCACTACTGGGTATTTATCCTAAAGATACAAATGTAGTGATCCAAAGGGGCACGTGTACCCGAATGTTTATAGCAGCAATGTCCACAATAGCCAAGTTATGGAAAGAACCTAGATGTCCATCAACAGATGAATGGATAAAGAAGATGTGGTATATATATATAATGGAATACTATGCAGCCATCAAAAGAAAGGAAATCTTACCATTTGCAACGACATGGATGGAACTAGAGCGTATTATGCTTAGCAAAATAAGTCAAGTGGAGAAAGACAACTATCACATGATCTCCCTGATATGAGGAAGTGGAGAAGCAACGGGGGTGGGAGTTAAGGTGGTAGGAAAAGTAAAAATGAAACAAGATGGGATCGGGAGGGAGACAAACCAAAAGAGACTCTTAATGTCATAAAACAAACTGAGGGGGGGAGAGGGGTTGGGAGAGGGTGGTGGGGTTACATTATATGTTTAAATAAAGCTTAAATTAAAATAAAGAAATTAGGGCATCCAAATTGGAAAAGAAGAAGTCATATTATCACTCTTTGCAGATGTTATGATACTCTATGTGGAAAACCCAAAAGGCTCCACTCCAAAACTGCTAGAGCTTGTACAGGAATTCAGTAACGTGTCAGGATATAAAATCAATGCACAGAAATCAGTTGCATTTCTTTATACCAACAACAAGAGAGAAGAAAGAGAAATTAAGGAGTCAATCCCATTTACAATTGCATCCCAAACCATAAGATACCTAGGAATAAACCTAACCAAAGAGGCAAAGAATCTATACTCAGAAAACTATAAAGTACTCATGAAAGACATTGAGGAAGCCTCAAAGAAATGGAAATATGTCCCATGCTCATGGATTAGAAGAAAAAATATTATGAAAATGTCTATGCTACCTAAAACAATCTAAATATTTAATATAATTCCTATCAAAATCCCATCCATTGTTTTCAAAGAATTGGAACAAATAGTCCTAAAATTTATATGGAACCAGAAAAGACCTTGAATAGCCAGAGGAATACAGAAAAAGTAAGCCAACGTTGGTGGTATCACAATTCCAGACTTCAAGCTCTATTACAAAGCTGTCTTCATCAAGACAGTATGGTACTGGCACAAAAACAGGCAATGGAACAGAATAGATTGCCCAGAAATACACCCTCAACTCTATGTCAACTAATCTTTTACAAAGCAGGAACGAATATCCAATGGAAAAAAGACAGCCTCTTCAATAAATGGTGTTGGGAAAATTGGACAGCCACATGAAAAAAATGAAATGAGACCATTTCCTCATACCACAGATGAATATAGACTCAAAATGGATGAAGGACCTCAACGTGAGAAAGGAATTCATCAAAATCATTGAGGGGAACACAGGCAGCAACACCTTCAACCACAGCAGCAGCAACATCTTCCTAGAACATCGCCAAAGGCAAGGGAAGCAAGGGCAAAAATGAACTATTGGGAGTGCATCATGATCAAAATCTTTTGCACAGCAAAGGAGACAGTTAACAAAACCAAAAGACAACTGAGAGAATGGGAGAAGATATTTGCAAAGGATATATCAGATAAAGGGCTAGTATCCAAAATCTTTAAAGAGCTTATCAAACTCAACACCCAAAGAACAAAAAATCCAATCAAGAAATGGGCAGAAGACCTGAACAGACATTTCTGCAAAGAAGACATCCAGATGGCCAACAGACACATGAAAAAATGCTCAACATTACTCGACATCAGGGAAATACAAATCAAAACCACAATGAGGGGGCACCTGGATGGCTCAGTGGGTTAATGCCTCTACCTTCGGCTCAGGTCATGAATCCAGGGTCCTGGGATCAAGCCCTGCATTGGGCTCTCTGCTCAACAGGGAGCCTGCTTCCCCTTCTTTCTTTCTGTCTGCCTCTGCCTACTTGTGATCTCTGTCTAATTAATAAATTTTAAAAATCTTAGAAAAATAAACCAAAAAACAAAAACTGCAATGAGATACCACCTCACACCATTCAGAATGGCTAAAATTAACAAGTCAGGAGATGACAGATGCTGGCAAGGATGCAGAGAAAGGGGAACCCTCCTATACTGTTGGCGGGAATGCAAGCTGGTACAACCACTCTGGAAAACAGCATGGAGGTTCCTCAAAAAGTTGAAAATAGAGCTATCCTATGACCCAGTAATTGTACTACTGGGTATTTACCCTAGAGATACAAATGTAGTGATCCGAAGGGGCACGTGCACCCGAATGTTTATAGCAGCAATGTCCGCAATAGCCAAACTATGTAAAGAACCCAAATGTCCATCAACAGATGAATGGATAAAGAAGAAGTGATGTATATATATATATACAATGGAATACTATGCAGCCATCAAAAGAAAGGAAATTTTGCTATTTGCGACAATGTGGATGGAACTAGAGGGTATTATGCTTAGCAAAATAAGTCAATCGGAGACAGAGAACTATCATATGATCTCCCTGATATGAGGAAGTGGAGATGCAATGTGGGGGGTTTGGGGGGTAGGAAAAGAATAAATGAAACAAGATGGGATCGGGAGGGAGACAAACCATAAAATACTCAATCTCACAAAACAAACTGATGGTTGCCAGGGGGAGGGCTTTAGGGTGAGGGTGGTGGGGTTATGGACATAGGGGAGGGTATGTGCTGTGGTGAGTGCTGTGCAGTGTGTAAACCTGGCGATTTACAGACCTGTACCGCTGGGGCTAATACATTATATATTATTTTAAAAATTTAAAAAATTTATAAAAAATAAATAAAATACAGAAAAAAAAGAGAAATTCAGACCAATATCCCTGATGAATATGAAGGCCTATATTCTCAGCAAGATCCTAGCTAATAGGATCCGACAGTACATTAAAAAGATTTCCACCATTACCAGGTGGGATTTATCCCTGGGATGCAAGGGTGGTTCAACATTCGCAAATCAATGTGATAGAACAAATAAAAAAAGAGAAGAGGAAAGAACCACATGGTCCTCTCAATGGATGTAGAAAAGTATTTGACAAAATACAGAATCCATTCCTGATTAAAACGCTTCAAAGTCTAGGGATAGAGGGAACATTCCTCAACTTCATATAATCTACCTATGAAAAACCCACAGCAAATATCATTCTCAATGGGGAAAAGCTGACAGCCTTTCCTTTGAGATCAGGAACACAGGGATGCCCACTCTCACCACTATTGTTCAACATAGTACTAGAAGTCCTAGCAAAAGCAATCAGACAACAAAAAGAAACACAAGGTATGCAAATTAGGAAAAAAGAAGTCAACCTCTCTCTCTTTGCACATGACATGATACTTTATATGGAAAATCCAAAAGACTCCACACCCAAACTACTAAAGCTCATATAGTAATTCAGGATGTGGCAAGATACAAAACCAATGTATGGAAATCAGTGCTTTCTTATACACTAACAATGAAAATATAGAAAGGGAAATTAGAGAATCGACTCTATTTCTTATAGCACCAAGAACCGTAAGATACCTGAGAATAAATCTAACCAAAGAGGTAAAGGATCTGTACTCAAGGAACTAAGAACACTCATGAATGAAATTGAGGAAGACAAAGAAAGGTGGAAGACCATTCCATGTTCATGGATCAGAAGAATAAAACATTGTCAAAATGTCTATTCTGCCTAAAGCAATCTATACTTTCAATGCCATCCCAATCAAAATTCCACTGGCATTCTTCAAAATGCTGGAAGAAAAAAATCCTAAAAAAATCCTAAAATCCAGAGGAGACCCCAAATTGCTAAGGAAATGTTGAAAAAGAAAACAAAACTGGGAGGATCATGTTGCCTTATTTCAAGGTTTACTACAAAGCTTTTGTAATCACCAAGACAGCATGGTACTGGCACAAAAACAGACACACAGACCAGTAGAAGAGAGTAGAGAGCCCAGATATGGACCTGCACCTCTATGGCCAACTAATTTTGACAAAGCAGGAAAAAATATTCCATGGAAAAAAGACAGTGTCTTCAATAAACGGAGTAGGGAATATTGGACAGCTATATATAGGAGAATGAAACTTGACCATTCTCTTACCATACAAAGTTAAATTCAAAATGGATAAAAGACCTCAACATGAGGCAGGAATCCATCAAAAGCTTAGAGGAGAATGTAGGCAGTAACTTCTTCAACATCAGCCACAGCAACTTCTTTCAAGACATGTCTCCAAAGTCAAAGGAAACAAAAGTGAAAATGAACTTTTAGGACTTCATCAAGATTAAATGCTTCTGCACAGCAAAGCAAACAGTCAACAAAACAAAGAGGCAACCCACAGAATGGGAGAAGATATTCACAAACGACACTACAGACAAAGGGCTAATATCCAAGATCTATAATGAACTCCTCAAACTCAACACTCAAAAAACAGATAATCACATCAACAAATGGGCAAAAGACATGAAGAGACACTTCTTCAAGAAAGACATACAAATGGGCAATAGACACATTAAACAATGTTCATCATCTTTAGCCATCAGGGAAATTCAAATCAAAACCACATTGAGATACCACCATACACCAGTTAGAATGGCCAAAACTAACAAGTCAGTGGGAAGATACCTTTAGAAATTAAAAATAGAGCTACTCTATGACCCTACAATTGCCCTACTGGGTATTTACCTCAAAGATACAGATGTAGAAAAGAAGGGCCATCTGTATCCCAATGTTCAAAGCAGCTATGGCCACAGGTGCCAAACTGTGGAAAGAGCCATGATGTCTTTCAACAGATGAATGGATATAGAAGATATGGTCTATACATACAATGGAGTATTATGCCTCCATCAGAAAGGATGAATACCCAACTTTTGCAAGAACATGGATGGGACTGAAGGAGATTATGGTGAGTCAAATAAGTCAAGCAGAGAGAATCAATTATCATATGATTTCACTTACTTGTGGAGCATAAGGAATCAATTATCATATGGTTTCACTTACTTGTGGAGCATAAGGAATAACATGGAGGACATTTGTTGAACGAGAGAAGTGAGTTGGAGGAAATAGGAGGGGATGAGGAACCATGAGAGACTGTGGATTCTGAGAAACAAACTAAGGGGTTTGGATGGGAGGGGGTTTGGGAGTTGTGGTGGGCATTATGGAGGGCACGTATTGCATGGAGCACTGGGTGTGGTGCATAAACAATGAATCTTGGAATACTGAAAAAAATAAGAAAAAAAATGAAACTTGACTCATATCTTATACCATACATTAAATTCAACTCAAAATGGATTAAGGACTTGAGTGTAAGACATGAAACTTTAAAACCCCTAGGGAAAAAAAAAAACAAACCCAACAACAACACATGGCGTGAGTGCACTGACATTGGTCCTGGCAATGAATATTTTTGGATTAGACAAAATCCAAAGAAACAAACAGCAACAAAAGCAGAAGTAAACATTTCAAACTACAAAGCTTCTGCACAGCAAAGGAAACCACTGACAAATGAAAAGGGAACCTACAGAATGGGAGAAGGTATTTGCAAATCTTATATCTGATAAGGGTTTAATAGCCAAAACTTATAATAATTTCATATAATTCAATAATAAAAATAAGATCCAATTTTAAAATGGGCATCGGGTTCTCCTGGGTGGCTCAGTTGGTTAAGCAGCTGTCTTTAGCTCAGGTCATGATCTTAGAGTCCTGAGATTGAGCCCCACATTGGGCTCCCTGCTCAGTGGGGAGTCTGCTTCTCTCACTCCCTCTGCTCCTCCCCCTGCTTGTGCTCTCGTGCTTGCATGTTTTCACTTTCTGTCAAATAAATAAATACTCTTAAAAAAAATAGAAATGTGCACTGGAACTGAATAGACATTTTTACAAAGAAGACATCCAAATGGTCAACAAGCATATGAAAAAGTATTCAATACCACTAATCATCAAGGAAATGCAAATCAAAATCACAATGAAATATCACCTCACACCTATTAAAATGGCTATCATCGGGGTGCCTGGGTGGCTCAGTGGGTTAAAGCCTCTGCCTTCAGCTCAGGTCATGATCCCAGAGTCCTGGGATTGAGCCCTGCATCGGGCTCTCTGCTCAGCAGGAAGCCTGCTTCCTCCTCTCTCTCTGCCTGCTTCTCTGCCTACTTGTGATCTCTGTCAAATAAATAAATAAAATCTTTAAAATGGCTATCATCAAGAAGACAAGAGTAAGTATTCATAAAGATGGAGAAGAAGGAACCCTTGAGCACTGTTGTTGGGAATGTAAACTGGTATACTCATTATACAAAACAGTATGGAGATTCCTCATAAAAGTAAAGATAGAACTATCATATGATCCTGCAATTCTACTTTTGGGTATTTATCCAAGAGCAATGAAAGCAGGGTATCAAAGAGAGAAAGCCATACTTACATATTCACTGCAGCATTATCCACAATAGCCAAGATATGGAAACAACCTAAGTGTGCTCAACAAATGGATGGATAAAGAAGATGCGATTGATTATATATATATATATGCATATGTATATATGCATATGTATATATGCATATGCATATATGCATATACATACATATGTATGTGTATATATATATATATATATTAGAATATTATTCTGTCTTGAGAAAAAAAGTAATCCTGCCATTTGTGACAATGTGGGTGGACCCAAAGGGCATTATGTTAAGTGAAATAAGTCAGAGAAAAACAAATACTGCATAGTATCACTTATAGATGAATCTTTAAAAAAAAAAGTTAAACTTATAGAAACAGAATAGAAAAGTGGTAGCCAGGGGCTAAATGATGAGAGTAAGAAGGAGAGACTGGTAAAAGCAAATTTTCAGCAAAATAAGTAAGGTCTGAGGATCTAAGGCTCTCATGTAAAATGTGGTGACCATGACTGATAACACTGTATTGTATAACTGAAAGTTGCTAAGAGAGTAGAACTTAAATGTTCTCACCAAGATAAAAAAGAAAGTTGTTGAATTACATTTTACTTTTAATTTTCCATTCTAACATATGTCATACTACTTTGAGGAGTAATTCTTGCTACATCAAATCCCGAGTCAAATACATTTATATGAAAGGTCAAAGAAATTATCAGAAGTAAGAATGGCAAATTTTTCATTGGTTTCAGGAAGGTAGTATCTAATTGGAATATCTCAGTTTTCCTTATTATATCAATAATATTTAACTCTGATAATACAATTTTATATAGTCAGATACATTTTTAGGGAAGAGTGAAAAACACTAGGACAGAGAACAAACTGATTGTTGTAGGAGGCAAGGGGATGGAGTTGATGAGCAAAATGGATGAAGGAGAGTGGAAGATACAGACTTCCAGTTATGGAATAAATAAATCACAGGAATAAAAGGTACAGTATAGCGAATACAGTCAATAATATTGTAATAGCATTGTATGATGATAGATGGAAGCTCCACTTGTGGTAAGCATTACGTAACATGTAAAGAAGTTGAATGACTATGTTGTACACCTGAAACTAATGTAACATTGTGTGTCAATTATACTCAAATAAAAGAAATTAAAAAAAAAACAAATAAACAAAAACAAATAAAATGGGCAGAGAATCTAAATAGACATTTTTCCAAAGAAGATATAGATGACTGACCAGTAAATGAGAAGGCATTCAACATCAATAATCATCAGGGAAATGCAAATCAAAACCACAATGAGATATCACCTCACACTTCTTAGAATGGTTGTTATAAAAAAAAAACAAGAAATAACAAGTGTTGGTAAGGATTTGGTGAAAGGGAACACTTGTGCACTTTTGGTGGAAATGTAAATTGGTGTAACCTACAGAAAATGGTATGGAGGTTCCTCAAAATATTAAAGAAAAAAAAAAAGAACTACCTTATGATCTAGGAACTCCACTCCTGGGCTTTCCAAAGAAAATGAGAACACTAACTCTAAAAGATATATGTATTCTCATATTCATTGCAAGATTATTTACAATAGCCAACATATAGAAACAATGTTTAATTGTGCATTAATGAATAAATGGATAAACAAAAAAATGGTAATATATAACTAATGGAATATTATTCAGCCATAAAAAAGGAACTTTCCATTTGGGACAAAAACAGATGGACCTTGAGAACATTATGCTTGGTGAAATAAGAGAAATGCATCTATGATCTCATTTGTATGTGGAATCTAAAAAAATTTTTACAGAAACACAAAACAGATTGTAGTTGCCAGAGATGGGGAGGACTAGAGTGAGGCTGGGGGGCAAAATACATGTAGTTGGTAAAAAGGTACAAGCTTCAGTTACAAAATAAATGAGTCTTGGGGATATAATGTACAACATAATGGCTAGAGAAAAACTATAACTATGTATGGTGACTTGTCATATTTTGGTGATTCTTTCGAATATATACAAATATAGAATCACTCGTTATACCTCTGAAACTAGTATGTTACATCAATTATACTTCAAAAAATAGAGAAAAAAAAACATTGAGGACTTACTGTTCTAGATAGTAACAGTACAGACAACATAAACATGTAAAATATCTCTATACAATAGCCATTTCAATAGAATCTAGCATGTCTGAGTCACTCATCCTTGGGGCAAATTGTTTGCCACTAAAGATATTTGAACTTTCACATTCCATTATTGTTTCATCCTCTTCTTGGTTTCTCCTTCTCTCTATCATAGCTTTCAAGCAAAAATGGTTTTATGTAAACTGGGAATATGGCTAGGTGGGGAAACCAGATATGTGAAGATCTGCTGATAATATTAATTTGATTTCATTAAGGAAAACTGGCTTATGCTTGCAAATTTCCAAAAAGGAAATTAAATAGCAATTCCATGAAACTACTAAAAATGTACTTTGAAACCTAAAACTTTAAAATACTTTAATATATTGCACATACTGCATAGAAAATGAATCTCTATTATAATTTCTAAAAGCTAATCATTCTTTTAAAATATTTAGTGCTTTGTCTTGTTTTTATGACTGAAAAATGAATTGTTGATTTCTCATCACTGAAACCCACTGAGTCAAACAAGATAACTGGCAACCTGTCTCTGACTAAAAATTGTAGCACCACTACATTTCTAATATATACCATCTAAATACAGGTTAAAGAGTTTAATATAAAAAGATGCAGATGCTCAGCCAGCTTTTAGAAATCAGCTTCAATGCTTATAGCCAGTTATAACACACACAATACTTACTGTACTTCAAAAAACAGAAAAGGAATTCACGCCTATTAATCATGCTCTGATTCTCACCTCCTCTGCATCAGTACTGTTTAGTTCTTCTGCTTTAATTTTATTATAAGTATCCAGTATATCAGTACAGCTCTGATCCCTAAGAAATAAGAAAGTCAAAATACATTTCAATACATATTTTTTAAAATCAGAAATCAGCTCTTGTGGAAGATAAAGCTGCTACTTACCCAATAAATCGAAGTAAGACATCAGTTACAATTTTGGCTGCTTTAACTATAGGACTGTCTGGCTCATTGAAAGTCCTGGCGTTATGCTCAATGTAGCGCACCTCCCACATTAATGCTGATATTCTCCTATGAAAGAAAAACATACCCTGTTACTATTGGTCTAGTCTATTCTTAGGATATACAACATAGAACAACTAGGCACTCAATCATGGTATGTCAAAGGTGTTCTCCTATCTGCATATGACTTAATACATTTGTATAACAGATGCTCACTAATAAAGGTATATAGTTAGAGTATTTGAGCACAGGTAAGCATTAAGAATCATTGGACTTCATTTAAAAAGAACTGACCTAGGACATTATGGGGAAATAGTGATTTAACCATATAAGTGTAAACATAAAGAAACAGTGCTTTTTTAAAAATATTTATTTATTTGACAGACAGAGATCACAAGTAGGCAGAGAGAGAGGAAGGGAAGCAGGCTCCCCACTGAGCAGAGAGTTTCATGTAGGGTTCAATCCCAGGACCCTGAGATCATGACTTGAGCTGAAGGCAGAGGCTTTAACCCACTGAGCCACCCAGTCACCCCAAGAAACAGTGTTTTGATAAAGTCCAAAGAATGTTTAGTTTTCAAGGGAAGAAATGAGAATATCAAGGAAAAAAAGAAACCAGTTTTTAGAAAAAGATTTTTATCTAGTTACTTTTATGATATATCTTATTAAATGAAAATTACAGGTAATGTTATAAAATACACCCAACTGGTTATATTTATAACCAGTTCATGTTGGGATGAATAACTATGGTTAGGATATAGTAGACTTTGGGGTGAGAGAGGTACCAAAAGCTACCCTCTACCTCTCTCTCAAAATTACTCCACTCCCAAATGAAACCAACAAAAAATTACTTGGCTCTTTATCTAAACATATTTTGGGGCTGTTAATTAAATCTAGCTGCTGCCTAATTCCTCAACAGGGGATTTAATCATGCTCCAAGTTTCTGTAGCACCTTAATTATGATGAATCCACAAACTATTTAATCTGCTTCTAATTAAACTAAAGTTAACTGTAGTTTTTGTTTCACATGTGATTTGTGCTACTCAAAATTTCATTCCTGTCCTTTATTCCATACTCCTTACCCTGGAAGACTAAGAATCTACTGAATAAAGGGAAATTAGTGTTCCAAATTTTTAGAAGAAATTTTGGAGTGGGTATATTGAATGATTATTTTACACTACAAAAATACAGATTTCACTGTATCATCATACAAAAAGGAAAACAAAAGATGTGAAGCTATAACTTTATAGTAAATAATAAAACTGAACAAACCTGTAAAAGCGATTTTCAAGTCTCCGCCTAATGGTATTGAGGTCAGTTGGATAAGCAACTACAGTACAATACAAGGGATAGGCACTGAGATCCACTGGAACAGCAAAAGGGCTGGCAAAATCTATAATATTACCAAAATAAGAAAAGGTAGTTATAAAAGACATTAATATTTCATATTAACAAATAAAAAACTCATATATATAAGTATATATATATAAGTATATATATATAAAAACTCATATATATATATAAATAAGAAGAGAGGGCAATATACTACATTACTAAAATGATAATGATTCAATTATGCAAATATTAGATGAATATTGTTAAAATGTCATTCTCTTTATTTGGACATAATATCTGTGAATCATGCATGACACACTGGTTCAAATCAGGTGAAATGAGACTAATTAAAGGAGAACGGGGTTTAATTTCAAACTGATGTCTTTTCTAGATGAATGCCAAATGCTCAAGTGGTACATTTTAGATAATACAACTTAGGCATGTGAGTAAAATATATTACTCATCTACTATCTACCAAAAAACACATCCAAAGTTAGGCTCAGGAAATACTTGAAGAGCCAAAGTGATTCAAGAAAGTAAAAGATAATTATATGCCTATTTTTACTACTGAAAGCCCCCAGAGAATAGAATACATTTATCAGTCATTACATTGGCCAAACATATAAAAATATTAGTATTAAGCTAGAATCATTTGATTAAAAGTGCCTCTTAAGTTAAAAGTGTACAGTGAAAAAAATGTATTTCTTTTTGTAGAACTTAAAATTTTGCTGGTTTTCCTTGTTTCTTCCTAATATCCTTTCACAGCCACCATACCCAGGGAAAGAAGGTGGTTGATGCCCTGAATAACCCGTTCACATTCCTCATCTCTGGAATGAGCCCCCCACTCTCCTTCCTGGGGTTTGTATAGCAAAGCAGTCAGTTCCTCCTGGGACACAGGAACACCAGCACCAACTTCATCTGGAAAGGCAGCTATGTATAAGATGAAAAATCAGGAATCAGTTTCCAATATTATGCTATTGACATTTTTTAGAAGAATTATAATTCATTTTTAAAAGCATATTTACTTCCTTCTGGAATTGGCTCCATATCCCAGGGGCTCATCTTTTCTCTCTCATTATTGTCCCAGCTATTAAAAAATAATAAGATACTAATGAAATTCACATGACACTTTCATATACTAGAATAATTTGCATTACTTCTTGGGGTAAAATTCTGAAAAGGGCAGTACAATTTTCCTTAAAGTACAATTTCACTTACATAAAGATAGTAATAAACCTTTAATAGAGAAAACAAAAAAAAAGATTAGAGAATAGTCCACCAATAGGAAATACAAAGAACAGTAAGCTTACACTTAGTTTTACCTGGCTTTTTAAAAACTTCCAATCAAGCATGTATTCAATATTAAGCCAGGATACAGAATGAAAAGATCTTTTTGGAAAATGTCTTTTGGGTTAAAAAAAAAATTGATAGATCAATTCTTTCTGTAGGATAACCTACTTTATCCTAACAGACTAAGTATTACAGTATCTCCAAAGTTTTATGATTCCCTTTTCATCAGCAATATGGAGATTAAAAGTCAATCTTCACAGAATAAACCTTTATCATTCTTGAGAAGAAAATTTCATTATTGGGAATCTTACAGTGATGGGATTTAATGAAGAACTAAAGTAAATGTTGTAGACAAATAGTACGCCCAAATATGATACCTCTAACTAGAATTCATACCATTAAATAAAAGACTGGGTACTGATATTTATTGCTATATTCCAGCTATAACAATTACTTTAAACATTGAATTAATTTTAGTATTCTTCCTGAAATAATATTTGCAATTCTTGTTTAAAACAGAAATATTTAAAAGAAAATCCAGGCATAAGGGAGGTAGAAATAAGTCTTCAGTTCCTGCTTTGTTTTAGCATGCATATTGGATCAAGAGGTTTATCATCAAATTCCTTCCTTACAGGTATTATGATTACTTCTTTACAGGTCAGATAAAGATAAGTTAAATTAACAAGGTGTTATTCCTAATAGGGTTTACAGAAAGTCCAAATAGTACTACAGTATTATATCAGGCATAAAATACCATAACTGTACTTACTGAACACTGTAACACTGGAAAGAACTATCAGGATACTCTGGTTGAAAAGGCTGCTGACTTTCCACAGTCCCAAACCACCAGGCGTCATCTATTATACTGCGGAATCTATCACCTACAATGTTTTTAGAAATTCTTAAAAGGATGTTTTTGAGAAAAATAGCTTTGTTCACATTCTAAACTGCTACTTTGTGTTGGACACAGAAGCGGCATTATTAGAGGTTTCAATCTGAGTTTTCCAGATAAGTAAATTTTATACTTTACCTTCATTAAGGACTTTGATTTCTAAGTACTAGTAATCTTTCTGAAATAAATCAAACATGTCCATGTCTTCTTATATAAAAGCTACCAAGTATAATCTTTTTTTTTTAAGATTTTTATTTATTTATTTGATAGAGATCACAGGCAGAGAGGCAGGCAGAGAGAGAGGGGGAAGCAGGCTCCCCGCCAAGCAGAGAGCCCGATGTGGGGCTCGATCCCAGGACCCTGAGATCACGACCTGAGCCGAAGGCAGAGGCTTTAACCCACCGAGCCACCCAGGTGTCCCCCAAGTATAATCTTTTATTAATTATTTAGGATCATCATTAAGCATACTTTTTCTTGTACTATACATGTTACTACAGTTGTTTCTTTTCCTTATCATTTTCAGCTTTTTGCCTTTTTTTTTAAGATTTTATTTATTTATTTGACAGACAGAGATCACAAGTAGGCAGAGAGAAAGGAAGGGAAGCAGGGTCCCTGCTGGGCAGAGAGCCCGATACAGGACTCGATCCCAGGACCCTGGGATCATGACCTGAGCTGAAGGAAGAGGCTTTAATCCACTGAGCCAACAAGGCGCCCCTCAGCTTTTTGCCTTTAAAAATCTCTTCATACTAATTTTCTGCCTCTAAAGGGATAAGGATTATAAAACCAAACCACTGTGAACAAAAATTTTCTCCCACATAAAAAAGGAGAATTTAAAAGTACTAATAGCAAACATTTGCACAGTATAAATTTCAAGTACTTAGGTACCATTTTAAGTGTTCTTATATGTCAACTCATTTATTGCTCATATCAACCTTATAGGTATGTTTTGATATGATTCCTACTATAAAGATAATGGAAGTGGGACAGAGAGAGATTAAAAACTTGCCCAAGATCAAATAGCTAGTGAGGAGGTAAGGAAGGGAGAGAGGAGTAAAGGAGGGGGAGAGGAAGAGAAAAGGGTAGAAAGAGGTAGAGATACAGAGAGAAACAGAGACAGACAGAGAAAGAGTGACAGAGGGAGAAAAAGAGAAAGAAAGAAAATCACAATCAGTAATGGTCTGCTTAAGAGCCTAAGTGTTAAATATTTTATACTAGGGCAACTGACATTTGATGATTTTCTTTGTAATTCACATTTGTATTCTAACACATTAGATATCTACAGAGAGTTTAGAGGCTATATGCCACATAGGATGTACATAAAATCACCTAAACATAACTGAGAAGGAAAATTTAATTTGATCTAATTTGGCTAAGAGCTTTACCAACTACATGTTAAACTAGTTTATGTCTATTAAATTGGAGTTAAAAAGTTACTTACTCTATTTCAAACTTAGTGGTTATTAAGTAAGAATTTTATACTTACCTATCTGCCAGTTCCTTTCTTTGGCTTCATTATAAAACTGATGTAGCACAAGGAAGTCAATGACATCTGGCATGTCATGATACCTGTACAAAAAATAAAGCACATATGAATCAATATACAGATAGAGCACTGTATGTCACTAAATATCCAGAGATATATGTTTAATGTGGAGCCATTTAAAAATTGTTGAAAGCCTCAAGGTTTCTGCAAATGGCTTTAATTAAACTCCATCTGCTTTTACTTGTTTGGGAGTCCCCCACCTACTACTATATCACTTCAAAAACATAAAGACACCAATGAAGATCCTTAAAGCTTAGTATAAGGTATTATATATTAAGACCTCTTTAAGAAAGGTATGAATTGATGTTCTTTCATCTCCTTAGATTTCAAACATTAAGAAATGAGCCACTGATTAGCTATTCCTATTATTATTAACAGAAATAAAAGCAACTATCATGTCTCAACCACACATATATTTTATATATATATATATATCAATCTCCAATTGACCCTTGAACAATATGGGTTTGAACTGTGCAGGTCCATATGCAGATTTTTTCAATAAATATAGCACTGTAAATGTATTATCTCTCCCTAAGATTTTCTTCTCTTTATCTTTTTTTTTTTTAGATTTTTTTTTCATTTGTCAGAGATAGAGAGAGCACAAGCAGGGAGAGCAGCAGGTAGAGCTGGCAGAGCAGGCAGAAGCAGGTTCCCTGCTGAGCAGGGAGCCCAATGCGGGACTGGATCCCAGGACCCTATGATCACAACCTGAGCCGAAAGCAGATGCTTAATTGACTGAACCACCCAGGCATCCCATCCCTTATGATTTTCTTAACAATGTTTCATTTTCTCTAGCTTACTTTATTATAAGAATACTAAATACAATATATATTAGTCAAAAGTTTTTGTTATCAGTAAGGCTTCTGCTCAACAGCAGGCTATTAGTTAAGTTTTTGGGGAATCAAAAGCTATATATATATATGTATATATATATATATATATATATATATATATATATGCAGATTTTCAACTGTGCAGGAGTCAGTGCCCATAATCCCTTACATTGTTCAAGGGTTAACTGTATACATACACACACACACACACACACACACACACACACAACATTACATATATATTAGCTACACACATGCATGCATACACATTCAAGTTTTTATATCTATACACAAACACACACACACACACACACATACACTATTATGTGGAGAAACAAATCAGAAATTAAACATTAAACACTGGTTTTTATTTATTTTTTTATTTTTTTTAATTTAAATTCAATTAGCTAACATATAGTAACATCATTAGTTTTTGATGTAGTGTTCAATGATTCATTAGTTGCGTATATACCCAGTGTATACATCCAGTATTTTCTCTCCCATTAAGCCCTGTACTCTACAGAACTGTGATTCTCTCTACATTGACAGGGATTAAAACACATAGACACAACCAGAGATAGATACTCACTTAATGGAAAAAGATTCTCCAGTCATTTTGCCTGAAATGGGGTCCAGAAATGCAAGCTTCAAGCAACATAGTGTAGGTGGTCCAACCTCATATTTGATTCCTACAATCTTAACAAATTCTTGTTCCTATTCATGAGAATACCAATAAATTATTACTTTCGATATAAATAATTGCCTGACATTCGCATATTATTTCACTATTTTTTAAAAGATTTTATTTATTCATTTGACAGACAGAGATCACAAGTAGGCAGAGAGGCAGGCAGAGAGAGAGGAAGGGAAGCAGGCTCCCTGCAGAGCAGGCAGCCTGACGCGGGGCTCGATCCCAGGACCCTGAGATCATGACCTGAGCCGAAGGCAGAGGCTTTAACCCACTGAGCCACCCAGGCGCCCCCTATCTCACTATTTTTCAAACAATTAAAAATTATCTGAATATCCACCAAATATTAAGTATTCCATTAAGTGCTAAAGGCAATAAGACATGATTCTTGACCCTTAGTACTTAATAGCAGGCTGTAGCATAATGCAGGGCTCTAAACCAAGGATAAGCAACAGAATCCCCTTAAGAACATTTTTAAAATTCATATTCTTAAACCCTACTCCTACAGAATTGAATTCAGTAGGTCTGGGGTACAAGCTTAGTCATACATATTTTGAAAGAACTCCCCATGGGAGTTAAAAATCAAGTAACTAGTGAGGAAGTAGGGAAGGGAGAGAGGAGTGAGGAGGGGAGGAAGAGATAAGGGGTGGAAAGAGGTAAAGGTACAGAGAAACAGAGAGAGATGGAGAAAGACAAGAATGACAGACAAAGAGGAAGAAAAATTAAAGAAAGGAAACCACAATCAGTAATGGTCTGCTTAAGAGCCCAAGTGTTAAGTATTTTATATTAGGGCAACTGATATTTGATAATTGTTAAGATTCTTAGTTAAGAATTACTCCTCCAGCAGAAATACAGTATGTAAGAAGGCAGGTAGAAATGTATGTATACATCTGGGGAAAGGACTTACATTTTTTTAAAGATTTTATTTATTTATTTGACAGAGAGAGATCACAAGTAGGCAGAGAGGCAGGCAGAGAGAGAGAGAAGGAAGCAGGCTCCCTGCCGAGCAGAGAGCCTGATGCCGGGCTCGATCTGATGCAGGGCTCGATCCCAGGACCTTGGGATCATGACCTGAGCCGAAGGTAGAGGCTTTAACCCACTGAGCCACCCAGGTGCCCCAAGACTTACATTTTTTTAATGCCTACAATATTATCTTACAAACCACCCTTGTAACTGATTATTAGTAACACTTAAGAGATGACAAAACTGAGCTCATTGGTATAGTGACTTGCTTAAAGTTAGGTACTTGGTTATGTGTATATATATATATCAGATCTGGATTGAAATTCAGGTTATAATCCAAAACCCACACTCTTGCACCCACACAAATGCTGCCTCCTACAATTTCCTTGAGCCACAATGTTAGAATTTAAAAAATGAAAAATCATGTTTATTCATTCTTGATTAAAAAAAAAACAACCACAATTCAACTTTCACCTGATTCAGAATAGATGGTGGTATCACAATCTACCAGGAGAGGACTGCACAAAGATCACTTGATAAGATACTTTGGTACCTTACAACCTTAATGTAATATTTTACAAGTGTCTATATTTTTATTTAAGTAAATATACCTGCTTTCATGTATCCTTCCTGCTAAACATCATCACACAACAATCCTTCATTTACCTGGAAACCACTCTAAAATTGCTCTTTAGTCTCTTTTTCTCCAACTCGGAAAAATAAAGGAAGAAAACACCCATAAACCTAACTAGAAATGATGGTGTATATATCCTTATGTCTGTTTCTTTGTATGTATCTATGTATTTATGGCTGAATGAATGAATATGTATTTATAGTCATAAAAAACTCCTCTAAAAATAAACATATCTTACTTAAGACAATGTAGCTATAAGGTAATATATCAAAATAGGTAATCCATAAAACACCTTAAAACTCTGAGTTTCTTGGGATTTATATTTACTAATATCTTAATGTCACTGTAACCTCAAGGATGTCTGTAGTCCACACATGCAGTCAGCTTACAGAGCTTCCAAATGTACAAAGCTGCTGAGGAATATATCCATACCAGGGAACTACTGTTTTGCTCCAAATATAGAAAGGTATATACACTAGATATTTTGAAGCTTGAAGGAAATTAGGTCAAATAATCAAGACAACAGGCAGCATACAAATTTTGGGAAACATAAAATATGACCCATAACACTTAATTGTATCAGAGTATGGTACATCATGTTATCTTAGACACACAATCAACACTGAAATTATGTATGACACAAAAAACATATAAGCAAATAACTTAATTCCACAGTTATTTCAACTGCACACTTATGAATATGTCAAATTTACCCTGAGATCCATTTTATTCCATGGCTGTTTTTGTAAATTAAGGCTGTATATTTTTGACTTCCTTACAGCCCGCACATAAGCTTCATGTCCTTGCCTGAAATAGATAAGCTAAAACAAAAAACATATGGTATTAAACAGCAGCATCTTATTTAACAACTATATATATATCCCAATATATACTCTTACAAATGTCTTCTTCTGTTTAAAACATATTTATAATTTTATAAAATGTATAATAAAGGTATTTGTCACCATTAAATAATGTTCATTTAGTACTCATAACTGTGTTGCCCTGCACTAAGTACTGTATATAAATAGACACTGTATACACAACCTTTTTCCCCTAGCTGCTTCATAAATTTCTGAAGAAACAGGGATCAATGACAAATTGTACAGAACACTGGTCATATTTTAAAGTACTATATTTCAAACTGTAGTTAACATTCTAAATATCAATATTTTAATAGTCAGCCTACACATTTTTTGTATGTGTGTATGTGTGTGTGTGTATACATATATATACACATATATGAAATTATAACCACAGGCTTCTAGAGTAATTTCCAAATGGATTAGAATTTTTATTTTTAAGAACTAACATCAGAACTGGCATAGTATGGAAAGAAAATGAATTCAAGTGCTTAGTTAACACATTTCACCTCCTTAGGACAGCATTCACCACCATATTCTGATTCGTTAAAAAAGGTTTCTTGTTCTCAATAATTTTAAAGTGGTAGTAGAGTTAATAAAATTTTAAAAAATGTAACAGTATTAAAAATAATCAGTATTAAAAATACTGAGATTTAAAAAATACACTGGCATACTCTACCAATCAATGGTGTCTTTTCTTAATTTTAATTTTTTAAAGATTTATTTGTTTATTTATTTGACCCAGAGAGAGAGAGAAATAGCGAGAGGGAACACAAGCAGTGGGAGTGAGAGAACGAGAAGCAGGCTTCCCACTGAGCATGGAGCCTGATGTGGGACTTGATCCCAGGACTCTGGGATCATGACCAGAGCTGAAGGCAGACACTTAATCAATGGAGCCACCCAGGCACCCCCAATCAACAATGTCTAAGTCAGAATTTTTAGTACTTAAAAATACAAGTAGAACACTAAGAAGATTTAAATACTAGTATATAAACATAATTATAAGGGTAAAATATCAATAATAAACATGTTATTCAGATATCATTTATTATATATTTGTTCCTGTACTCAACAAATATTGATTGAACATGTGTTTAAGGCATTAGATGCTGTGGTTAACATATCAAAATAAAATCCTTTCCCTCAAGGATATGGGCAGACATGTGAGTATAACATAAGGCAGAATATACCAAATATCATAAGAGATAAATAAATTAGGTGTGAAAGCTCAGGAGGAAAGAGTGGTAGGCAAATGGCAAGCAGGAGAAGTTGGCATTTAAGTTAAACTTTGGCAAATGAGCATTTTCAAAGGCAATGATCTGTGGGTGGCCAGTCCAGGCAAAATACTGAGGGTTTAACATTTAAAGTAAAAAGTAATGCTGTCATTAAGAGCTGATTTTATAAAAAGTATGAGTTTTATGAGTTCTTTAAAAACATTATTTATGTATTACACTAATTCACTTATATACCTCCTCCATTACCTGAACAATTGTCATTACCTAATACACACTAGTCTTGAAGCATATAAGCATATGCTAAGTTTAGTGATTCCCCAAGATAAATATGGTCCTATAGAGAGGAGTCTAATAACATCAAAGAATATACATATCCTTGTATTGCTTTATAAAGTGGTCTTTTTGTACAGACTTATTTACTTATTTATTAGAGAGAGAGAGAGAGCACTCGAGTGAGCAGGGGGAGTGGGCAGAGGGACAGAGAATCTCAAAGAAGACTCCCTGTTAAGTGCAGAGCCCAACATGGGGTTCAATCTCATAAATGAGATCATGATCTGGGTCAAAATCAAGAGTCAGATGCTTAACTGACTGAGCCATACAAGTGCCCCACATCTTATAAAGTCTCCTAAGATTAATTAAAAATTACTCCCCTTAGAGGAAGATGGCAGCAGAGTAGGATGACCCTAGGCTTGCATGGTCCCCAAAACACAACTAGGTAACTATCAAATCATCCTAAATATCCCAGAAATAGATCTCAAGAATGACAGAACAAATTCCAAAACTAAAGGTAGAGAAGAGGCCTCACTGAAGAAGGTAGAAAGGTAGGAAGTATGGAGACACGTAAATGTAAAAAAAAAAAATGATTTCACATTTTTACATTTAAATTCAATGTCTTACCTGTACCCCTGGGGCTAATAATACATTTCATGTTTATAAAAAAATTAAATAATTTTTAAAAATGTTGTTCACACTCAAAAATAAATAAATAAATAAATTCACTGTCTTCCTTCCCATATGTTCATCTGCTTTGTTTCTTAAATTCCACATATGAGTGAAATCATATAGTATTTGTATTTATCTGACTGACTTATTTTACTTAGCATAATATACTCTAGCTCCATCCATATTGCTGCAAATGGCCAGAAATCATACTTTTTGATGGCTGAGTAATAGTACATTGTACACACATGCCATTTCTTCTCTACCCATTCATCAAAGGCCATTTGGTCACTTTCCATAATTAGGCTATTATCGATAATGCTGCTATAAACATTGGGATACAAGTGCTCCTTTGAATCAGTAATTCTGTATCTTTTAGATAAATACCTAGTAGAAATCTTCAGTCTTAGGGTAGTTCTACTTTCAACTTTTTGAGAAACCTCCATACTGTTTTCCAGAGTGGCTATACCAATTTCCATTCCCACCAAGAGTGCAAGAGGGTTCCCCTTTCTCCACATCCTCTCTAACACCTGTTGTTTTTAAGTTGTTAATTTTAGCCATTCTGACAGGTGTGAGGTGGTATCTCATTGTGGTTTTGATTTGAACTTCCCTGATCATGAGTGATGTTGAATATTTTAACTCATGTCAGATTTCTGAAGATCTTGTTTGGAAAAAATGTCTATTCATGTGTTCTGCCCATTTCTTAACTGGATTATTTGGCTTTTTGGGTGTGGTGTTTTGTTAGTTCTTTATATATTAAGTATACTAACTCTTTAGCAGATATGTCATTTACAAATATCTTCTTCCATTCTGTGGGTTGCCTTTTAGTTTTGTTGATTGTTTCCTTTGCTGTGAAGAAGCTTTTTAACTTGAAGTCCCAATACTTCATTTTTGCTTTTCTGTCCCTTGCCTCCTGAAACGTGTCTAGAAAGAAGTTGCTATGGCTGATGACAAAGACATTTCTCCCTTGTTCTCCTCTAGGAATGTGATGGATTCCTGTCTCACACTTAAGATTTTTTTTTTTAAGATTTTATTTATTTATTTGACGGAGAGAGAGAGATCACAAGTAGGCAGAGAGGCAGGCAGAGAGAGAGGGAGAAATGGCTCCCCACTGAGCAGAGAGCCCGATGCAGGGCTCAATCCCAGGACCCTGAGACCATGACTTGAGCCGAAGGCAGAGGCTTAACCCACTGAGCCACCCAGGTGCCCCTCACATTTAAGTCTTTAACCCATTTTGATTTTAGTTTTGTATCTGGTGTACGAAAGTGGCCCAGTTTCATTCTTTTGCATGTTGCTCTCCAGTTTTCCCAACACCATGAGTTGAAGTGACTGTCTTTTTTTCACGGGATATTCTTTCTGCTTTGCCAAAGATAGTTGACCATCTAGTTGTGGGTTCATTTCTGGGTTCTCTACTAAGTACTACTGATCTATGTGTCTGTTTTTGTACCAGTCACATACTGCCGTCATTGCTACAGCTTTGTAATACAGCTTGAAGTCTGGAATTGTGAGGCCTCCAACTTTGCTTT
Source organism: Taxidea taxus jeffersonii (assembly GCA_003697995.1). Classification (NCBI taxonomy): domain Eukaryota; kingdom Metazoa; phylum Chordata; class Mammalia; order Carnivora; family Mustelidae; genus Taxidea; species Taxidea taxus. The sequence goes on from RCUC01017820.1 coordinate 22,272, forward strand.
TCTTTTTCAAGATTCCTTTGGTTATTCGGGCTCTTTTGTGGTTCCATACTAGTTTTAGGATTGTTTGTTCTCGCTCAGTGAAAAATGCTGGTAGTATTTTGATTGGGATTGCATTAAATGTATAGATTGCTTTGGGTAGTATACACATTTTAAAAATACTAGCTTTTCCAACCCATGAGCATGGGATATTTTTCAATTCCTTTGTGTCCTCTTCAATTTCTTTCATAATTATTCTAGCTCTCATAGTGCAGATGTTTTACTTCTGTGGTTAGGTTTATTCATAAGTATCTTTTGGTTTTTGGTTTTTGGTAAATGGGATAGATTCCTTGATTTCTTTCTGCTGCTTCATTACAGTGTATAGAAATACAAAATGTTTCTATACATTGATTGTGTATCCTTCAACTTTATTGAATTCATGTACCAGTTTAAGGAATTTTTAGTGGGGTCCTTTGGGCTTCCTACAGAGTATTATGACATTTGTGAATAGTGAAAATTAGTTCTTCCTCACTGAGTTGGATGCTTTTTATTTTTTATCTTTTTGTCTATTTCCTGTGGCTAGGACTTCCAGGTATGTCAAATAATGGTGATGAGACTGGACATCCATCCCTGTCTTCTTCCTGACTGTAAAGGAAAAACTGTTTTTCCCCATTGATGGTATTCGTAATGGGTCTTTCACATAAGGCTTTTATGATGTTGAGGTATGTTCCCTCTATCCCTACTTTTGAGGGTTTTTTTTAAGAAAGGATGCTATACTTTGTCATATGCTTTTTTCTGCATCTACTGAGAGGTCATATGGTTCTTATTCTTTCTTTTATTAATATGGTGCTATAATGTTGATTCATTTACAAATATTTCATTACCCTTGCAGCCCAGGAATACATCCCACTTGATTGTGGTGAATATTCTTTTAATGTATTGTTGGAGTCGATCTGTTAGCATCTTGAGAATTTTTGCATCCATGTTCATCAGGGATACAGGCTTATACTTCTCCACTAGTCTTTTTTTTTTTTTTTTAAGAGAGAGAGCAGGGGGAGGAAAAGAGGGAGAGGGACAAGCAGACTCCACACTGAGTGTGGAGTCCAAGGTAGGGATCAAACTCAAAACCCTGAGATCATGACTTCAACTGAAACTAAGAGTTAGTGCTTAACCGATTTAGCCACCCAGGCGCCCCCGTAGTGGGGTCTCTATCTGATTTTGGAATCAAGGCAAGCCTGGCCTCATAAAATGAGTCTGGAGGTTTTCCTTCTATTTCTATTTTTGCAAAAGTTTGAGGGAAAAAAGGGGTATTGACTCATCTTTAAATGGCTGGTAGGATTTCCCTGTGAAGCCATCTGGCCCTGGACTTTTGTTTGTTAGATTTGTGATTACTGATTCAATTTTTTGGTGGTTTTTGGTCCCTTCAAGTTTTCTATTTCTTCCTTATTTCAGTTTTGATAGTTTATGTGTTTCTAGGAATTTATCCATTTCTTCTATATTTCTCAATTTGGGCCATATAATTTTTAGCAATACTCTCTTATATATTTTTAAATATTTTTGTGGTGTTATGATCTCTCCTCTTTCATTCGTGATTTTATTTACTTGGGTCCTTTCTCTTTTCTTTTTGATAACTCTGGCTAGGGTTTTGTAGATTTTATTAGTTCTTTTAAAGAACCAGCTCCTAGTTTCACTGATCTGTTTTACTGGTTTTTCTTTGTTTCTATATTATTTATTTTCTGTTCTAATCTGTATTTTTTTCCTGTCTTCTTCTGACTTTCTTCTACTTTAGAAGTAGACTTCTTCTGACTTCTTCTACTTTAGGCTTTGTTTGCTGTTCTTTTTCTAGCTGCTCAAGGTATAAGTTTAGGTTGTATATTTGAGATTTCCTTGCTTCTTGAGGTAGGCCTGCTTTGTATACACCCTTCTTATGACTGCTTTTGCTGCATCCCAAAAGTTTTGGACTATTGTGTTTTCATCTTCATTTGTTTCCATGTGTTTCTTTATTTCTTCTTTAATTTCATGGTTAACCCATTCATTTTTTAGTAAGGTATTCCTTAACCTCCATGTATATGTGGTCTTTCCAATTTTTTTCTTATAGTTGACTTCATGTTTCATAGTGTGGTCAGAAAATATGCATTGTATGATCTCAATCTTTTTTTTATTTTTTGAGGCCTGATTTGTAACCCAGTATGTGTATATTCTGGAGACTACCCCATGTGTACACAAAAAAATGTGTATTCTGCTGATTTAGGATGAAATGTTCTAAATATATCTGTTAAGTTTATCTCGTCCAGCCTGCCATTCAAAGACATTGTTTCCTTGTTGATTTTCTGTTTAGATCATTTGTCCATTGCTGTAAGTGGGGTGTTTAAGTCCCATAATATACTTGTATTCAAGTAATATATATATACTTGTACTCAGTAAAAGTACATACATATTTACTGAGTACATATACTTGTACTCAGTAAAAAAACTGAGTTTTTTTATGTTTGTCATTAATTCATTTATATATTTGGATGCTCTCAAGTTGGCAGCATAAATATTTATAAGCATTAGGTCTTTTTGTTGGATAGACCCCTTTATTATGATATAGTATCCTTCTTCATCTCTTGTTAGTCTTTAGTTTAAAATCTAGTTTGTCTGATATAAGTATGCTTACTCCAGCTTTTCTTTTTCCTTTTTTTTTTGATGGCTATTAGAATGATAGATGGTTCTCCATCCCTTCACTTTCAGTCCGTATGTGTCTTTAGGTCTAAAGTGAGCCTATGGTAGGTAGCGCATGGATGGGTCTTGTTTTTTGATTCATTCTGATACCCTGTGTCTTTTAATTGGAGCATTTAGTCCATTTACATTCAGAGTAATTATTGATAGACATAAATTTAGTGCCATTGTATCACCTGTATTACCTCATTCTTTCTGGAGATTTTCTCTGTTCCTGTCTAATCTTTGTTGCCTTTGAACTTACTTTCCCACTCAAAGAGTTCCTTTTAATATTTCTTGCAGGACTAGATTAGTGTCCACAAACTCCTTTAGTTTTTGTTTGTCTGGGAAACTATTTCTCCTTCTGTTCTGAATGAAGGCCTTGTTGGATCAAGTGTTCTAGGCTGCATATTTTTTCCCATTCAGCACACTGAAAATACCATGTCATTCTCTTCTGGCCTGCCATGTTTATGCTGATAAGTCTGGTGCTAACCTGATTGTCTTCCTTTGTAAGTTAGGGATTTCTTTTCCCTTGCTGATCTGAAGATGTTCTCCTTATCTCTATATTTTACAAATTTTACTATGATGCCTTCATTTTGGCCTGCTTTTGTTGATTTTAATGGGAGTCTTCTGTGTCCCCTAGATTTGGATGTTTGTTTCCTTTCACATTTTAGGGAAGTATTCAGTTATAATTTCCTCAAAGATACCTTCTGCCCCTTCCCCCCGCTTTTTCTTCTTCTTCTGTGACTCCTATGATATGAATGTTACTATATTTTATGGAGTCACTGAGTTCCTGAAGTGTGCACTGATGATCCAATATTTTCCTTTCACTGTTATTATCAGCTTGACTCTTTCCCACAATTTTATCTTCTATACCACTTATTCGTTCCTCTTTTTCCATCCTTTTCATTACATACAGTCTGATTCATATCTCAGTTATAACATTTTTTATTTTAGCCTGACTAGTTTTTGAGTCTGCAGTAAGGGACTCTCCAGTGTCTTCTATGGTTTTCTCAAGCCCAACTACTACCCTTATGATTGTTGTCTCAAATTCTAGTTCAGGCATATTACATCTGTTTTGATTAGATCCTTGACCATGATCTTCTTACTTCTTTTGGTATGAATTCCTCCAATGTGGCATGTTGCCTAAGTCTCTGTCTTCGGTCTCTTACGAGAGCCTGTTTTGTTTCCTGTTCCTGAGAATAATGGCTATATGACTGAGAGTAATGGCATACACTGACCAGGGCCTGGTGCTTCAGGAAATATTTCTGTGTATGTTGTATGCACTCTGCTGCTGTGTTTTGGCTGCTCTTTCCCTTATGTTAGTCCTCTGCATCATTTCTTCTTGCCTGCAGTAGGGAATGTTTGGACCTTGTCCAGTGCACAGAGTTTTAGCTAGGTCAGCTCTGGTCAGCATGTTAAAAGAAGCTAGATCCAATTTCCACTAGATCTTAAATTTTGCCACACTCTATGGTCAGTAGACTCGGTGAGGGTGGGGTGGTTTGTGTTGGTTTTCTGGGGGAGGTGCCTGTTGCTCTGGTTCTCAGGCAAGCTTGCCTTAGAAAAAAAAGCACCTACAGAGCTCAGGCAGGCAGGGTTTAGCACATGCAGCTCCAGCCCCCACTGCGGGCACTGTGCTGCTCACTAAAGTCTGTCTGTGCTTCCATAATGTGGCCTCTTTTCTCCCTCTAGTTGTGCAATTTGTTATCTCAGTCCTCAGACTGATTTTGTGGGCTTTTGGAATGACCCAATATTTATCTAGCTGTGCTCAAGAGACAAGGCAAACATAGGGTATCCCCACTACTCTACTATCTTAACTCTTTATAAACCTGATCATTTCAACAGATGCAGAAAAAGCATTTAACAAAGTACAGCCTCCATTCATGATAAAAACCTCCAACAAAGTAGGTTTAGAGGAAACATACCTCAACATAATGAAAGCCATATACCAAAAAACACCCCACAGTTAATATTGTCTTTATAAGGGAAAAACTGAGTTTTTCCTTCATGGTCAGGAACAAGACAGGGATGGCCATTCTCACCACTTATTTAACATAGTACTGGAAGTTATAGCCTCAGCAATTAGACAACAAAAGGAAATAAACAGCATGTAATTTGGCAAGGAATAAATAAAACTTCCACTATTTGCAGCTGATGTGATACTCTATATAAAAAACCCCAAGGATTGTACTAAAAGAATGCTAGGATTGATACACAAATTCAGTAAAGTTGCAGGATACAAAATGAATGTACAAAAATCTATTATATTTCTATATACCAATAATGAATAAGCAGAAAGAGAAATTAAGGACTCAATTCCATTTACAACTGCAGCAAAGCTAATAAGATACCCTGGAACAAATTTAACCAAAGAGGTTAAAGACCTGTATTCTAAAAACTGTAAAATGCTGATGAAAGAAATTAAAGATAAGACAAAGAAATGGAAGACACTCCATGCTCAGAGATTGAAAGAACAAATACTGTTAAAATGTCTACAGTACCCAACATGGCCTACACATTTCATGCAATCCATATCAAAATACTATCAGCATTCTTCAAAGAACTGGAACAAAGAATTGTAAAATTTCTATGGAACCACAGAAGACCCCCAAACAGCCAAAGCTACCTTGCAAAATATAAGCAAAGCTGGATGAATCGCAATTTCAGACTTCAATTTTTATTATAAAGCTGGAGTAATCAAAATAACATGGTATTGGCACAAAATAAAGATACACAGATCAATAGAAAACCCCAAAAGACATCTACAACTACATAATCAATTAATCTTTGACAAAGGAGAAAAGAATATCCAATGGGAAAAAGACAGTGTCTTCAACAAATGGTGTTGAGAAAACTGAACAGCAACATACAAAATAATGAAACTGGACAACTTTCATATACCCAAAACCAAAAATAAATTTCAAATAGATTAAAGACCAAAATGCAAGACCTCAAATCATAAAAATCCTAGAAGAGAATGTAGGCACTAACTTCTTTGACATTGGTATAGCAACTTCTTTCTCCATATGTTTCCCGAGTCAATGGAAACAAAAGCAAAGATAAACTATTAGGACTACATCCAAATAAAATGTTTCTGGGCAGCAAAGGAAACAATCAACAAAGCTAAAGGGAAAATCACAAAATGGGCAAATATATTTGCAAATGACATGTCTGGTAAAGGGTTAATATCTAAAACATATAAAGAAGTTATAACACTCAACACCCAAAAAACAAATGGTACAATTAAAAAATGGGCAGAAGACATGAATAGACATTTTTTTCAAAGAAGACACCCAGATGTCCAACACACACGTGAAAAGATACTCAACATTACTCATCATTGGGGAAATGATAATCAAAACTACCATAAGATACCACCTCACACAAGTTAGAATGGCTACAATCAACAACACAAGAAACAACAAGTCTTGGTGAGGGTGTGTAGAAAAGGGAACCATCCTGCTTTGTTGGTGGGAATGCAAAGTGGCACAGCCACTGTGGAAAATAGAATGGAGGGTCCCCAAAAAGTTAGAAATAGAATTACCCTAGGATACAAAATTTAACTTACCAGATATTTACCTAAAGAATATAAAAATACTAATTTAAGTGGATACATGCACCCCAATGTTTATTACGGTATTATGCACAATAGCCAAATTGTGTCCACTGACTTATGTATGGATAAAGTTTTATCCATACACAATGGAATATTACTCAGACACTGAAAGGAATGAAATTTTGCCATTTTCAAGGACATAGACTTAGCTAGAAAATATTATGGTAAGTGAAATAAGTCAGTCAGAGAAATACAAATACCATATGAATTCACTCATGTGGAATTTAAGAAACAAAACAAAGTAGCAAAGGGAAAAAAAGAGCAAGGGAAATCAGGAAGGAGACTTAACTATGGAGAACGAACTGATGGTTACTAGAGGGGAGTTATGGGGATGGGTTAAATAGGTGCTAGAGATTAAGGAGCATACTTGTGATGAGCACCAGGTATTATATGAAAGTGTTGAATTAATATATTACATACTTGAAATAAACTAATATAGAACTATACATCAAGTAACTGGGATTAAAATAAAATCTTAAAAAAATTATTCCCCTAAAGCCTCCATAAGAATAGGCAGTAAGTTCAACAAATGATTTTGAATATTCCCCTGAAAAAGTTTTTTTATTTTTTTTTAAATATAGCATTCATCAGAGCATGTTCTACTAAAACAAGCACACAAACAAGCATTGCTCCAACTTACTTTCAATACTTGTTTGAAGACAAAATTATGAAAGGAAACAAAAGATAATTAGCATGTAAGTATAAGACTACTTAATCACAGAGGGGGAGTCAAGATGGTGAAGAAGTAACAGGCTGAGATGACATCAGGTAACAGGAGATCAGCTAGAGAGTTTACCAAACCATTCCGAACACCTACAAATCCAACAGGAGATCGAAGAGAAGAAGAGCAGCAATTCTAGAAACAGAAAATCAACCACTTTCTGATAGGTAGGACCTGCGGAGAAGTGAATCCAAAGCAACAGGAAGATAGACCGCAGCAGGAGGGGCCGGCTCCCAGCAAGCAGCGGAGCAACTGAGCACAAAATCAGAACTTATAAAACTCTGCTCCACTGAGGGACATCACTCCAGAGACTAAACCAGGGTGAAGCCAAAATACTCCCCAAATTAAGTGGGTGACCCTGTTCTAGTCCCAGTCTAATATACATATATATTCTTTTTTATACTTTTTCTTTATTCTTTATATTTTATTATTTATTTTTTCTTTTTAATTTTTTTCTTAACTTCTTTTTACCCCCTACTTCCCCCCATGAATTGGGGTCTGTTCTTATTTGGTTAAAGCACATTTTACTGGGATCTTTGCCACCCTTTTAATATTTGATTCACTCCTTCATATATTCTTATCTGGATGAAATGACAAGGCGGAAAAACTCACAAAAAAAAAAAAAAAAGAAAAAGAGGCAGTACTGAAGGCCAGGGACCTAATCAATACGGACATTAGTAATATATCAGATCTAGAGTTCAGAATGCCGTTTCTCAAGGTGCTACCCAGGCTCAAAAAAGGCAGGGAAGATATTAGAGAAACCCTGTCTGGAGAAATAAAAGCCCTTCCCAGAGAAATAAAAGAACTGAAATCCAAACAAGTTGAAATAAAAAAAGCTATTAATGAGGTGCAATAAAAAATGGAGGCTCTTACTGCTACTATAAATGAGGCAGAAGAGAGAATTAGTGATATAGAAGACCAAATGACAGAGAATAAAGAAGCTGAGCAAAAGAGAGACAAACAACTACTGGACAACGAGGGGAGAATTCGAGAGATAAATGACACCATAAGACGAAACAACATTAGAATAATTGGGATTTCAGAAGAAGAAGAAAGAGAGAGGGGAGCAGAAGGTATATTGGAGATAATTATTATAGAGAATTTCCCTAATATGGCAAAGGGAGCAAACATCAAAATCCAAGAGATGCAGAGAATTCCCCCTCAAAATCAATAAGAATTGGTCCACACCCCTTCATCTAATGGTAAAATTTACAAGTCTTAGCGACAAAGAAAAAATCCTGAAAGCCGCCCGGGACAAGAAGTCTGTAACATCCAATGGTAAAAATATTAGATTGGCAGCAGACATATCCATAGAGACCTGGCAGGCCGGAAAGAACTGGCATGATATATTAAGAGCACTAAATGAGAAAAACATGCAGCTAAGAATACTATATCCAGCTAGGCTATCATTGAAAAATAGAAGGAGAGATAAAAAGCTCCCAGGACAAACAAAAACTAAAAGAATTTGTAAACACAAAACCAGCTCTACAGGAAATATTGAAAGGGGTCCTCTAAGCAAAGAGAGACCCTAAAAGTAGTAGATCAGAGAGGAACAGAGACAATATACAGTAACAATCACCTTACAGGCAATACAATGGCACTAAATTCATATCTCTCAATAGTTACCCTGAATGTAAATGGACTAAATGCCCCAATCAAAAGACACAGGGTATTAGAATGAATAAAAAGAACCCATCAATATGCTGTCTACAAGAAATTCATTTTAGACCCAAGAACGCCTCTAGATTTAAAGTGAGTGGGTGGAAAACAATTTACCACACTAATGGACATCCGAAGAAAGCTGGGGTGGCAATCCTTATATCAGATCAATTAGATTTTAAGCCAAAGACTATAATGAGAGATGAGGAAGGACACTATATCACACTCGAAGGGTCTGTCCAACAAGAAGATCTGACAATTTTAAATATCTGTGCCCCTAACGTGGCAGCAGCCAACTATATAAGCCAATTAATAACAAAATCAAAGAAACATGACAATAATACAATTATAGTAGGGGACTTTAACACGCCCCTCACTGAAATGGACAGATCATCCAAGTAAAAAATCAACAAGGAAATAAAGGCCTTAAATGACACATTGTACCAGATGGACATCACAGATATATTCAGAACATTCCATCCCAGAGGAACAGAATAGACATTCTTCTCTAGTGCACGTGGAACATTCTCCAAAATAGATCACATCCTGGGTCATAAATCAGGTCTCAACCGGTATCAAAAGATTGGGGTCATTCCCTGCATATTTTCAGACCACAATGCTCTGAAGCTAGAACTCAATCACAAAAGAAAATTTGTAAAGAATCCAAATACATGGGGACTAAAGAGCATCCTTCTAGGGACGGCTGGGTGGCTCAGTTGGTTAAGCGGCTGCCTTCAGCTCAGGTCATGATCCCAGAGTCCTGGGATCGAGTCCCACATTGGGCTCCTTGCTCGGCGGAGAGCCTGCTTCTCCCTCTGTCTCTGCCTGCCTCTCTGTCTGCCTGTGCTCGCTCTCTCTCTCTAATAAATAAATAAAATCTTTAAAAAAATTAAAAAAAAAGAGCATCCTTCTAAAGAAGGAATGGGTTAACCAGGAAATTAAAGAAGAATTGAAAAAATTCATGAAAACAAATGATAATGAAAACACAATGGTCCAAAATCTGTGGGACACAGCAAAGGCAGTCCTGAGAGGAAAATATCTAGTGATGCAAGCCTTTCTCTAGAAACAAGAAAGGTCTCAAATATACAACCTAACCCTACACCTAAAGGAGCTGGAGAAAGAACAATAAAGGAAGCCTAAACCCAGCAGGATAAGAGAAATAATAAAGATCAGAGCAGAAATCAAGGAAATAGAAACCAAGAAAACAATAGAATAAATCAACGAACCTAGGAGCTGCTTCTTTGAAAGAATTAATAAGATTGATAAGCCCCTGGCCAGACTTATCAAAAAGAAAAGAGAAAGGACCCAAATAAATAAAATCATGAACGAAAGAGGAGAGATCACAACCAACGCCAAAGAAATAAAAACAATTATACGAACATATTATGAGCAACTCTACGCCAGCAAATTTGACAATGTGGAAGAAATGGATGCATTCCCAGAGACATATAAACTACCACAACTGAACCAGGAAGAAACAGAAAACCTGAACAGACCCATAACCAGTAAGGAGATTGAAGCAGTCATCAAAAATCTCCCAACAAACAAGAGCCCAGGGCTAGGCAGGTTCCCAGGGAAATTCTACCAAACATTTAAAGAAGAATTAATTCCTATTCTCTTGAAACTGTTCCAAAAAATAGAAATGGAAGGAAAACTTCCAAACTCATTTTATGAGGCCAGCATCACCTTGATCCCAAAACCAGACAAGGATCCCATCAAAAAAGAGAATTACAGACCAACATCCTTGATGAACACAGATGCGAAAATTCTCACCAAAATACTAGCCAATAGGATCCAACAGTACATTAAAAGGATTATTCACCACGACCAAGTGGGATTTATTCCAGGGCTGCAATGATGGTTCAACATCTGCAAATCAATCAATGTGATACAATACATTAATAAAAGAAAGAACAAGAATGATATGAAACTCTCAATACATGCTGAAAAAGCATTTGACAAAGTAGAGCATCCCTTCCTGATCAAAACTCTTCAAAGTGTAGGGATAGAGGGCACATACCTCAGTATTATCAAAGCCATCCTGAAAAACCCACCGCAAATATCATTCTCAATGGAGAAAAACTGAGAGCTTTTCCGTTAAAGTCAGGAACACAGCAGGGATGTCCTTTATCACCATGCTATTCAACATAGTATTAGAAGTCCTAGCTTCAGCAATCAGACCACAAAAAGAAATTAAAGGCATCCAAAGCGGCAAAGAAAAAGTCAAACTATCACTCTTTGTAGATGATATGATACTATATGTGGAAAACCCAAAAGGCTCCACTCCTAAACTGCTAGAGCTTGTACAGGAATTCAGTAACGTGTCAGGATAAAAAATCAATGCACAGGAATCAGTTGCATTTCTTTATACCAACAACAAGAAAGAAGAAAGAGAAATTAAGGAGTCAATCCCATTTACAATTGCACCCAAAACCATAAGATACCTAGGAAAAAACCTAACCAACAAGGCAAGAATCTATATTCAGAAAACTATAAAGTACTCATGAAAGAAATTGAGGAAGACACAAAGAAATGGAAACATGTTCCATGCTAATGGATTAGAAGAACAAATATTGTGAAAATGTCTATGCTACCTAAAGCTATCTACACATTTAATGCAATCCCTATCAACATCCCATCCATTTTTTCAAAGAAATGGAACAAATAATCCTACAATTTGTATGGAACCAGAAAAGACCTGGAATAGGCAGGGGAATGTTGAAAAAGAAAGCCAAAGTTGGTGGCATCACAATTCCAGACTTCAAGGTCTATTACAAAGCTGTCATCTTCAAGATAGTATGGTACTGGCACAAAAACAGACACATAGATCAATGGAACAGAATAGAGAGCCCAGAAATAGGCCCTCAACTCTATGGTCAAGTTATCTTCATCAAAGCAGGAAAGAATATCCAATGGAAAAAAGACAGCCTCTTCAACAAATAGTGTTGAAATATCGGACAGCCAAATGCAGAAAAATGAAACTGGACCTTTTCCTTACACCACACATGAAAATAGACTCAAAATGGATGAAGGACCTCAATGTGAGAAAGGAATCCATCAAAATCCTTGAGCAGATCAAGGCAGCAACCTCTTCGACCTCAGCTGCAGCAACTTCTTCCTAGGAACATCACCAAAGGCAAGGGAAGCAAGGGAAAATGAACTATTGGGACTGCATCAAGAGCAAAAGCTTTTGCACAGCAAAGAAAATACTTAACAAAACCAAAAGACAACTGAAAGAATGGGAGAAGATATCTGGAAATGACATATCAGAAAAAGGGCTAGTATCCAAAATCTATAAAGAGCTTAGCAAACTCAACCCCAAAGAACAAAGAATCCAATCAAGAAATGGGCAGAGGACATGAACAGATATTTCTGCAAAGAAGACAGCCAGTTGGCCAACAGACACATGAAAAAGTACTCCACATCACGGGACATCAGGGAAATTCAAATCAAAACCACACTGAGATACCACCTTACACCAGTTAGAATGGCCAAAATGAACAAGACAGTAAACAACAAATGTTGGAGAGGGTGTGGAGAAAGGGGAACCTTCTTACACTGTTGGTGGG
>RCUC01017823.1:0-25855 GCA_003697995.1 Taxidea taxus jeffersonii
TATATATATATATATATATATATATATTTTAATTTGGAAAAGAAACTAAAACCTGTTCTATAGGTAGTCAGTGCTAGCCAGCTGTCATTGATATGCCACTCTTTATCAACGTCTCCAATCTGAGTTTAATTTTAATGACACGGACATTTTGTTCAGGGTGAAAAAATCGCATGTTGAATCCTTCTTTACTATTCTGCTCGCAGTTTCCAAGAGGCCCTTAATTCCTGAAGATACCACTGAAAACTTTACTAGTTTAAAGTAAATATTTTATTAAGAATTTCTTTTCCTCATAATATAATACATAGTGGCATATTTGAATAGATGTTTAAAAGTATACCTGTATCATCTTTACTTGTCAGAACAAGGAAGTTCTAAATTATTTTTATGGTGTTTTATGTAAATTCAGTTCTTGAGTACATAAATATTGATTATTTTTTGGTAGAAAATATTTCATATTTTTTATTTACCCTACCTTTGGTTTCTCCCCTCCCTTTTCTCCCTGTCCTTTTTTTTTTTTTTTCCCCAGGAGGAAGACAAACCAAAAGAGACTCTTAATGTCATAAAACAAACTGAGGGGGGTGGGGTGGAGAGGGGTTGGGAGAGGGTGGTGGGGTTACATTATATGTTTAAATAAAAAAGCTTAAATAAAAAATAAATAAATAAATAAATAAATATTGATTTTGTTTTAAAAGTTATGTAGACGTGAGGCGCCTGGGTCACTCACCCAGTTAATTATCTGTCTTTTGATTTCATCTCAGGACATGATATTGGGGTCCTGAGATGGAGCCCCGTGTCAGGCTGCAGGCTCAGCAGGGAGACTGCTTGGGATTCTTTTTCTCCTTCTCCCTCTGCCCCTCCCTGCCATGCTCCTGTGCTCTCTCTCTAAAATAAATAAATAAATCTTTAAAAATAAATAAAAGTGTATGTAGACAGTGTTTGGGTGTATTATGCCATTTCATTTATTGAGACCACTATACTATTTATAGTTTTGATAACAGTAGGCCTTTTAAAAATTGCACAAAATAGTCATTTAAAAAAATGAAATCGTTGTTTGTTTCCACAAACTTTAAAATCAGTTTTATTTCTGTTTTTAACTTTCTCAAGTTTTAAAAGCAAGAATCTGGAGACCTAAGTCTATTTGCAGCTACATCATTGCTCTGTTTTCTGACCTTGGGCAAATCAATTTTAATGGCTTACCATTTTATAGTAATAATAGCAACAACAACAATAAAGGTTAACATTTTAACATTCCACGTCAGGTGGCCAGGTGCTACACATTTTAATCTTTACTACTCGCTAATAATATTATCATCCTCCTCTATTAATGATAAAATTGAAGAACAGGAAGACCCAAGGTCACCCAACTAATCAGAAGCAGAGTAAAGATATGGGCAGTTTGACTCCAGAATCTGCTTTTCCAACCATTAGACTAGCCTACCTCTGAACCCTAACTTCCATTGCACCGTGTATATCTTTTAACTACTTGCTTTATTTTTATTCTTCAAAAGCTCTTTCCAGATATCTGTGGCTCCAAAGAAATGACACTGTTTCCATCCCTAATACATATTCCAATCTGCAGCCTTGGATTCTCACTGAAGCCTGCCCTCTGGAATGCTCTTTGCCTATCTCTATCCTTCCAAGTCCTGACCACCCTTCAGGAACTAGCTATTCCCAGTAGTAACCAACTGGAAGATAAATTCTCTTGTGATAACACCAAAACTTTTAGCTACTAACTATACAAAGAATAAGGCACTTATAAAATCATAGGAGAAAGTTTGAATAAACAATGATAAACCATTTATATGGATGAGGCAATGTATTATGATAACATTAATTCTTTCCAAATTGTTCTACAAATTCAAAAAAAATTATAATACAAATCTAGCAGATGTTTATAGAAAACCGATAAAACTCCTTCCATAATGAATATAGAATAATGATGGTCTGCAAATGAAAGAAACCAGATTGACTTAGAATTACTTCCCCACATATGAAAATATGTTATATGATTACAATTAGACAAGCAGTACGGCATATATGCAGGGACAAAAATGTCAGTGAAGCAACACACATAGCTTATAAACAGAACTATTTATACAAATAAACTTACATTATAAAAAAAAGTGTAATAAAAGTGATGCTTCAAAGCAAAGAGGATAGGATGGATTGCTCAAAATATGGTGTTGGAAAAACAGGTTCTTTCTATAGAGAATATTAGACCAGTTCTCTACCTTCCACAAAATGCAAAAGCATACCCCATAAAGATTATAAAAAAACAATTAGGGTAATACCATTATGCTAACAAAGTAAAATATTAAAAAACATCTTTGTAAATAGCTCTCGACTTAGCAAAATGAGAAAACTTCTTAAACAAAAAAAATTTCTATCTAATCAGGGCAATATACATGAAGTTAACAGATAAGAGAAAGATATTTGAAATTTCTAAAATAAACATACTATGATTATCTGTAATAGACAAAGAACTCCACATTTTAAAGAAAGACATAAATCCAAAATTTTTAAGTGGTAGAAAGTATTAAAATAAATAATTCACAAAAGAGAAAGTTCAAATACTAATTCTTTGATGAGGGGTATCAATTCACTAGCAAGTAATCAGATAAATTGATATTTTAATGTTATTCTATGTTCATTTAAATCACAAACCTTAGTATTGGAGAGGATGTGTAGAGATATACCCATGAGCGTGTAAACCAGAACAGTCCATATGGAAAGCAGTCTGTTAATACTTAATGAAATAAATTGAGCATATACCCTATGATCTGCAGGCACCTTGTTCATAGAGGTCTGTAAGGGTCCAGGTACATAAATATTCTTCATGGCATTGAAAGATAGAACTGGGGAAATGAATAACAAAATGTCAATGATGTATGTTAGGGGATACTATATATTGGAAGGAATAAACAGACATATCTCAAAAACACAATACTTCATTAAAACAAGTGAGAAAAATATTTATAGAACAATATCTTTTTTTTTTAAAGATTTTATTTATTTATTTGACAGAGAGATCACAAGTAGGCAGAGAGGCAGGCAGAGAGAGAGGAGGAAGCAGGCTCCCCACTGAGCAGAGAGCCCGATGCGGGGCTCGATCCCAGGACCCTGGGATCGTGACCTGAGCCGAAGGCAGAGGCTTAACCACTGAGCCACCCAGGCGCCCCTAGCACAATATCTTTTATATAAATTTAACGCACACACAACAATAGCACCACATTCATTTTCCTTACAAAGATACATATGTATTTAAAGATATATATCAGACATGGTAGTAAATATCTACAGGGTGAAAGGAATGGGGGCAGAAGTCAGGGATGAAGGGGGACAACTACAGGTAAGTGAAATAAGACAAACACTTGCTTGAATTCACAATGATAATTTGGTGCAAATGGATAAGTTTACTTAACTCAAAGTTCAGCTCTGGAAAACAAGAGCCAAAAAGATAAAAATAAGAGAAAAGAAAGTAGAAGAAAAAAAAAAAGAAAAGAAAAGTGTGTTTTAGATTCAACTAGATTTGTGTAGACTGACACAATAAGGAACTCCCAAAAGGGCTCAGGAAGCCAGGAAGCACTTTGTCTATCCTCAACACTTAGAACCATGTGCTGTCTGGCTCTCTCCTTCATTCTGAAAATGTGGTATTTGGGCTGAAAGCACTCTTTTATTTGAAGAATGAAGAAATTGAACCAGAGGATCCTTAAGAAGCACTGAGGATTCACAGGAAAAATGGACACTTTGGCATAGTGTAAGGCTCTGCCCAGCTATGCACAGGCTGTGTGACTTTGGGTAAGTCATTGATTTCTCTTTTATAAGCCTTGCTTTTCTTGTCTGTCAATAACAAGAAGAGCTCCTGCGGTCCATAGCTCTTAAGAAGCTCTTTCTTCACTTCTTTCAACAGATATTTAGTGAGTCTGTGGCATAGTCCACTGTTCTAGGGGCTGGTCTGCGGCACTAAACACAACCAGTTAAAAAATGTCTAGCCCTTATGGATTATAGTTGGAGGCGGGACTACAGTAAATGAAATAAGTAAGATGTCCAGAATAGTAGACGGTGGTGTCTTTGGGTGAGCCCCAGAACAGAGTAGGTGGATAAGAAGTGTCCAGAAATAAAGCAATTCCATTTCAAATAGGATTGCTGGGAAAAGCCTTGCTGAGAGTTTAATCAAAGATCTGGAGAGAGTAAAGGAGCAAGCTGAGCAGCCCAGGAAGAGAAGGACAGTTGGGCTTGGGGACCAGGAGGTGGAAGTTATTCTGACATGTCCAGGAAGAGCAGGAAAGCTGTGGAATGGTAGAGCAATGGGCAAAGGGCAAGCAACAGGGGATGGGACGTGGGAGTTCACTGAGTCAGAATACAAGGGTCTTAATGGGCCACTGTAATGACTTTGACCTGCACTCTGAAAGACAGGAAGCTCTGGAAGGGCTATGAGCAGTGAGGGATATGACTGAACTTACTGCAAAAGAAAACATGCTCTCTGCTTTGTTGACACAGACTGAAGTAGAGTTAGAATGGAACAAGGAGAACAGCTTGGAGGCCTTGCATCCCTTGCAGCAAGATGGCTTGGCCTGACTTACAGAGTAGAAGAAGCAAAAGACTCCGACTGGATCTGACATACTGACAGATCTGGATGTGGAGTCCAAAAGAAAGGCACCAGGAGAGTCTGCACAAGTCACCTAGTACAACAGTTAGCTCTAGAAGTCACTTTCTGAGGCAGTCACCTCAATAGTTGGTTAACAGCAGCATTCCCACGAGGGACCCAGTTAAATTGTAGAGACTTGGTAGGTATGCTCAGAGATTTCCATTCAATATAATTGGGATGAGGCCTCTCATAAATTTATAGTTTGGGTAGGCATTCTAGATAATTCTAGCCCAGGTGGTCTATATAACCATCGTTCAAGGAACACTGATAGAGAAGGGTGAACGTTTTAAAAATGTTCCTGTTCTTGGAAGAAATGCAATTAAACTAGAAAAGAAGTCAATGAAAATCTTGAGGTAAATAATGCGTTTTAATTCTAAGATGGGGAGAAATATCCAGTAACAACCATGGAATGATTATAAGTAATGTTCTCTTCTTGCAGTGAATATAAAAGTCAAGAGGACTGGAAATGCCTTGGAAAATATATTTGATTGTCTTTATAAATGGAATTAATGGACAATATAAAATTGAACTATAAGCAGAAACAAGACAAAGGAGGGGAGAAACTGACTCTTTGCCTATTTCCTTGCCGTTATTTTGTGTTTAGGTTAAAATTATATCTGCACATCTGCTGAGGCAAAATCAGATAAAATGAGAAGTACCAGTCACGGATTGCCAAATTTCACTGTGAACTTGGAGAGTCAAGTTAGAAGGGTAGAAAATATTTTTAAAGTTTCTTCTCCCCCTTTTAAACTTGACTTTTGTATTTCTTTTAAAAGTACAAACTATTTAATACCCCCTAACCAGTGTTTCCTCATTTGCAGATTGAAGATGCTCAAATGGATCCTCAGTGATCCACTGGGTCCAAATAATAGGTCATGCTAAACAAAACCAAGTGATAAAGTGTCTGTGGTAATTTTAATCAAATACCAGAGGCTGATGTACAGAAATTCCATGCATATACTGAGTTCCTCTGCATTAGCCAGTTTCCTTGAAAGTGGGAAGCCTAGTGAGAGAGGTTGTTCTCTAATTTCCAGCTCAGAATTTCAGGGTTTCAGAAAGCCCAGATCATTCAGATAAGGTTCAGATAAAGATTCTAACATATGGATGCAGTTGAGCCATTAAAACTCATCTTCTCCACCCAAAGTGGGAGATGGGTATTTGTAAGTGAAACATAGAAATTGCCAGTGGAGATGGAGTAGGTAAACAAACATTAAGGTTAAGAGCAAACAATATCTTTTAGCAATTTTTATAAATAAAATTACAAATAGCATCATTATTATTTTGGCCTGGAGACAGCTAGACTATTATAAACAACCCTGTTATGTAGCCAGGAAAATTAAAGGCAAAGAGTGCCAAAGTATCTTAAATTCACTAACAAATCATCTCAGATGGGTAAGTAACTTGGAAAAATATAGTACAAATGCAGAAAGATCCGTGCCAGGCTCAAATGCTTACAGATGAGGGACAGTTCAATGCAGAGAAATGCAATGTAATTAAGACTCTGATGAGTTTTCATGCCATATGACACTCTCTGTAAGAAATAAAATATGAGATTTTTTTCCCTAAAGGATTAAAAAAAAGTCTCTGGAGACAAATTGCTATATATCATTAATGAAAGAGAAACAGAAAGAAAAAGATGAATCAATGCAGTTAACGAGTCTTAATGGCTGAATTGTGCATTCACTTCACCAAAACTGAACACTTGAGAGAGCACAAAACAAAAGATGAATCTTGAATAACAAAATCCTTGAAAAGAGAAACAGACTTCAAAAGTCTAGGTAATCTTTGAATGGAGAGAATGGGTCCTGCATCCTCTCAGTTTTGATTCTGAGAAATCCAAAATTAGAAAATAATGATGCTCACAAGATTCCCAAATGACAGCGTTTTTGAAATATCTTATTTCCTTGTCTTTTTTTTCCCTCTTTTTTCCTTGTCAACTACAATTAACCCCTCAAGGGGCAAATAAGAACATTCAATTTGTTGAATTCAGTGGCTATTTGGTGGGCACAGGACTAAGGTTAGGGAGATGCAAATATTTAGTCTAGAATGGCAATTTTGTACCCTCCCCTCAGGAAACAATTGGCAATATCTGGGAAGAGGGGTGCTACTAGCATATGGTGCATAGAGGCCAGGGATGGTCTTAAATATACTGTTCATGTACCAAGCATGGAACAGTTCTATGCAACAGAGTCATTTGGTGCAAAATGACAAGAGTGCCAAAACTGAGAAGCCCTGGACCAGTCCTTTAAAGATGTTTCCATCTATGTACATGGAGTAAAAATAGGTGGAGAATGATATTCAGAGTATGATGAGAAAATATCTAACATTGCAATTAGTTTCTTTAGGGGTATGGAGAAACCAAAGGAAATTTTTTACACCTATAGTGTTCATTAAGATACACATTAAAGAATGTCAGTTGAGAGGGATAAAGAAAAAGGATATTCCAGCTGAGAGAATGGACTGATGCAAAACAGAAATACATAAAAGTGAGCAAAAATGTTGATGCCTGCTGACTGGCTATCAGGAAGACCTGGGGCTGGAGAGAGGAAGACTCATTCATAAAGCACCGACAATGTGCAAAGAATTGCTCTCTACCTTGTCGTTACAGCTGGTAAAGATGAATTGCAGAAGAGACCTCAAGTTTTGAATACCATAGTCAAAAGTTTGAATTTATCCAATTGCTATTGCGAAACCATTAAAAACTTTTGAACACAGGGATGTTATGATCAGACATATAATTATAGAAAAATAATCCTAGCGGCAGAAGTTAGATGGATTGAAGGGAGAAGACGTTTGAATAAAGAAATTGGTCAAGTTATCGAAACACTTTCCAAAATGTGTTCCTGGACTTGTTTTGCCTCAGGAATATTTTTCATGGCATATACAATAGGAATCATGTTCTAAAGAATACTTCACAAGAAATGTAAGTTAATATTCAGAAAAAAATGTTGAGACTGGGTTAATATAAAAGCTTTTGAGTTAGTGGAATTGACTTTCAGACTTCCAGTTTAAGACACTGGGCAGAGAGTGAAATCCTAAGGAAGACTATTGGGCAAGAAGATATTCTTGCACGTATATCATGATGGGCCTGGAGCAGGAAGTAAGAAATTCTAAGAAAGGGCTAGAAGAGAGACAATGATGCATTGGATTAAACTGTGCTTTATTGTGCTTTATTGCTGACTAATTATTGTAGCTGTATTGAGAAGGATTCTCAAGCTTTATCAGTAATCAGTGAGGGATTGCATGAGTAGAGTGATGCTTTCCATAGAAATGGGAACATAATATGTAGTACTCATGTCATATATTGGCCACACATAGACCAGAAAGTAGCTAGTTTAACATGGATTATGTATTGGTTTTAAATATTCTTAGTTCATGAAAATTTTCTTCAAAGAGAACCTCTTCTAGAAATGTAAAGAAACAGAACAGATAAAAGCAAAACTGTCTAAGTCAAGTCTAGAAACTCCACTATTCTCCCTCTGGGTCTTCCTCCTCATGGACATAACTAGCCATGATAGCTTCTAAAGCTAATTAACTAGCTGAACAAGATAAGGCTAGCAGAGGCCAAGGAAAGCTGGCTGTGGTAAAACACTTCTACCTTCTCATGGAAAATAGTTCTTGTTTTCTTTTATTTTTCTAATTGAATTTCCACTGGTTCTCTGTTAATATTCAGTAAAAATTTGAGAACTTCCAAATTAATTCAGTTTTACCAATAGGCAGTCAAAAGGAGGACTTTTCAGTTTACACAGTAAACATTCAGGGAAAAAAGTTTAGAGTTTACAGCTGAGGGACCCAAAGGACATTGGGGAGTACAATGACATCAGTAATGGAAAGTGGGGAAAACCTAAGAGAAAGATGTCTCTGTAACAGGCAGAGTCCACCGTCTCCTCTCCCTGGCGATTACCCTTGCTGAAATTGAGAGGTTTTGAGATTTATTTAAGTGCCAGAGAATGATTTCTTTGCAGCACTAGTTGTTAACTTAATGGTTTTGTCCTGTAAATTCACAGCCAAGTACAGAACAAGGAAACACATTTTAAAATGATATTTTGTCTTGGAATCAACAGAGAATTATTGCAAGAATAATTTGTCACTTTGACAAGCTTAAGACAGCCAGTGAAATTACCGGACACTGCTTTAAAAAATATTAGATCTGGAAGAAGAGCAAACCAATACTCCATAGTTGGACAAGAATGGATGGGTTTTATCTGATACATACTTACCATTCTTGTCAACCAAAGCAACTTAGTGTCCTCTGTTCCAGTTTCAATCCAATAAACTCTGATGACCACAGCTAGGAGAGCTTCCTGTTCAGCTTTGCATGCCCAGTATCTAACATAGATGTGTGGTGCATTTGTGCTAATTTCCCAATTATTTGCTGAGCTAAAGGTCTTGCTTTCCGAGTATCTACCTATATCACATACAATCGCCACAGGCATATTACTTGGGAGAGATTTCAACAAAAGGAGGCTGAAAAACTCTAGTCTTCATTTTGGAGGTCTTATAAATATGTTTGAGAGCAAAAGATGTTTGTTCGAGTAGATGCAAAGTCTGGGGTTCACGTGAACTCTGCTTTCTGCCAGTTTTTTTCAGCAATGGGTCTACCAGTTGCTAGAAATGTGTTTCCATCAATACACTGTTATACTTCGCAAAAATGACATGGATGGTATAATTCTGCTACATTAAAAGGTGCAACTTATGGGTTAGAAACATATTAATAAGCATATTTTAAGTGCTGAATCTCTAGGCATTCCTCAATGACTTGGGTAGTTACTTCCTGATATAGGACTTTAAAGTGGTCTATTTTTTTTAAAGCTTTTTGTTTTGAATTATCTAAAATGTATTCCATTCACTGTGGCTATGAAATGTTGATGAGCTACAATCTTGATCACCTTCTCTGGATTTGTTTCAGCCAAAGTAATAAGTTTTTACAACTAATTGTAAATATCACCTTTCAGTGGTTTTAATGAACCTAATAAAGAGATATGGTAATTTGCCTGCTCTCTGCAGGCACTTAGTTCTGAGAAAATTAAATTAGGATTAAGCCATATTAACCCTCATTACTTAGTCAGAGTAATGGATATATTAACATAACTTAAGACAATAAAACATTATTATATATGAATCTTCAGAATTTTTTGAAAGAAACATACATTAGATTCTTTTTAGCTATGGTTTAGATGTGGGAGATTGGAAATTTTCCTTAAACTTGGAATACCGTGAGCCACTTTTAGGGGAACTTAGAGTTAAATCTAGATAACCTCTGCATCATGCTAACAATATACTTTGTAGAAAGCTAGCATCTCTTCTTTCATTTTTATTTTTAACCTATGTACTCTTTCATTAAAAGGAACCATTTCTTTAAATAGAAATGCTCAAGGATTTGTTGTTAGACCTGTGTTCTTATTTCCACATGACTGACAGTATAACCAGGAGGATCTTTTGAAGTTGATAAAAGTTTTTAAAATAGTAAAGCTTAGGATCTGTTTTTTGGGACATAAAGAACCCATGCATTTTACTTTACTTTCTGGACAATGGATTTCCCCCCGCCTCGAAATGTAAACCACCATACATATATGCTCTAAATAAACAATCTTCAATTGTATTCTTCCATGTTCTTTTTTCTAAGTAAGTTAAATGAAACCTTATCCACATACATCTGGACATACTCAGGGCTTGTCATGTTAAAATTAAGAACTTGGGATGGCATCAACCTTGCTGTCATTGGTTTTTGACATTTATATCAATGCCCTCTTTTAAAATGGGGTATTTTAGACAGTTCTGGGAGGGGTCCTTGAGATCTAAAGCACATTGACGTGATTCAATGTACATGAAAAGGAAATGTTTCATTGTATGGTGGTGGTTTCCATGCCAAAAGTTTCCAGACGCCGAAGACACTGACACCATGTTTTCAGAGAATGGGAATTGGCAAAGTGGCAAGAGGAAGGAGCATGGGCAGGATATCTGGATTTTAGATGCTAAAACCAATGAAAGGTTGAAGTTCCAAGTTGTATTTGCCAAGAATTTAAAAGCTACATCTTCTCCCATTGATGGCCTAACTCTGATAGCCCAAGAAAAGCATGCCAAAAAGAAGGGGTGAAGGGATTTCCTTTACTCATGGTATATAATATCTCCCAAATGTCTTGCAGAAACCAGTAATTAGGAGTTGCCAAAATATTTTAACATCACATTATGGCGCACAATCACTGACTTTATGTTCATCTGCAGAATAGGAAGGATGGGAGCAAATACGGACATGGAGAAGGTAAGAAAAAAAAATAGCACGAGAATCTTAGATCTTTAACATGACAGCAGTGACATTCCATGGGAAATTAGTAAAATTCCCATCTTGAATAAAGATAAATTACAGATGAAACCACTCCCAAAAGGAAAGAAACGGAATACAAAATATAACCGATGTAACTTTTTGAGGAGAAGAGGCAGATTCTTCACTCGTCTTATCGCTTAAGAATGAGATATTGCACCATCTGCTCCCCAAACAGTCATTCCGTTTCACTCTGGATTTCTCCTCGGTCTCCTCCCTGCGTTTCTCTGAATTTTCAGATTGGCTCTCTTCCTGTGAGTCACATCCTTTCTTTAAATGCTTCCATATTTACCCTCTCTCTCTGCAGCTTATGTGTGACTCTTTGTTAGGCATTTCAAAATATTACATGTTACCCCATCGTAATACATTGCCTGTATCCAGCACCTTCTTTCCTTAGAACTCAGTGGTGTTCAAATAAATACTATCTTCCTAATTACTATGTTTTAAAAAGTGATAATTCATTTTATAGGTATAAAGCCATGTCATAATTTGTAAAAAAAAAAAAAAGAGAGAGAGAGAGAATGACTAACTCCCATTGTTTCTACAGTGTTTAATCTAACTTGTGTTCCTACAGCCATTGAAAGATACCCTGCAGGTTATAATCACTCCTCTTACTGTGTCACTGCCTTCTACAATCTTCTGCATGATACATGGATACATACACCTTTAACCAGACTTAGGATCATCCATCGTAGTTACCCCTCTCACATAAGGGAGTTAGAAACTGGACATTTCCCTCTCCCTTCCTTCTAGCCAGTGACAAAAACCTTGCAATTTTACCTTATCATCAACCTTGGCTTTTTGAAAACTGTGGCCTGGGGGTCAATTCTTGCCAAATACCTTGTTTTCAAAATAGAGTTTTATTGAAACACACCCACACTCACTTGTTTATATGTTGTCTATGGCAGAGTTAAGTAGCAAAAGCACAAACTGATTCTTATCACTCCCCTATTTTAAAAACCTTCAAAGATTCCTTTCTTTGAGGATAAAGCTCCACTTTCAAAATACAACTTTCAAGGTCTATTACTGTCTATGTCTCTTCTCTTTTCCCTCTCCTCGACAATAGATACTCCAGGCAAAAGGAGCAACTTTAAGTTTCTATAATATTCCATATCCCTACCAGAAAGGACTCTTGATTCCAGAAGACTGAGTTAGGTGTCTCTTCCATGTTCCTTAATGAAATGTTATATTTCTCCTAATCTAGCACTTGCTATAAAATAGAACTGTAGTTTCACTTATGTGTCTGAATACTCCATAATAATCTACTTCCTATTGACACATTTACCAGCATAAATTACAGTGTCTGTCATGTATAGCATATCATAGAGTTTCAGAAATATGTAATCATGTAAACAATAAAACATAGATGCCATGTATATACTAATGGAAAAAAATACTACCATGTGCAGATCATAAAGACAAAAGAGAACAACCAAATTTAGAGAGAGGTAGGCCCAAGAGTAATAGAAAGAATATGGATTTGTTGGGAAATTAGTTAAATTTGAATAGACAATATGTTCTAACCATGAGAAAGCATGAGGCAATAACCAGACATATTTATTGGAATGTGATATGCAAAGACCAGGAAACAGTCCCATAGCTGTACTTCATACTGCTTAGTCTGTTATTATAAGTTTTGACATTATCATATCCATATTCCCTTGTTGTTAATGATTCTAACTTACCCTCTGCAATTATTTACATATGTATTTTGATTAATTATAATTATATTTAGCAATTGCTTAGTTTGAATCTCACTTATTTTGAAATATGTGTAAAATACTAGCACGCGAGGAACAAACTTTTTGAAGATAAAAAGAGTTGGTAGGATCAACAATGAATCTGAAGAAAACTACTGTTGTGGGTATAGGAAATACATCCTTCATTATCCATAAACTTTGTATGAATTGTCACCCATTGTCAGTATGTTCTATAACTTAAGTAGTTCATATATAGATGATTATGGATTATCTCTGACCCAGCTACATGCTCTTTCTCTGTGTATAAATGTCATTCTGCTGTGAGACTCATAAGTTTTCCATTGTGTCTATATAGAAGGAAGATAGCTTGCTTTTATATAAACTCCAACATTTGCCTTATTAGACCAACGTCTACCCATTAGAGCCATGGCTTTTTCTAAGGTGTAAACAAGTGGAGTGAGTCTACGGCAAAAAAAGCGGCCAAGAAATTAGTGTTCTTATTCAATTTTCCATATCTAGAACTTCCAAAAAAAACTTTGAAACTGGGAGTTAATATTATTTCCTTCAACTAAATCATAAAATTAATAAATAATATTAAAATATACATTGATATGTTTCTGTACAAATTTCACCCAGCAGCTATTTAAATGGTCTTGTGTGCATTAACTCTATTGGGATCTTTGCTATTATAACTAAAAAGAACTACATTCCAACTGATGGATATGCTTGAAAACATTTCCAAGGAGGAAAATATTGATAAATAAAATAAATATTCACAATAAAATATTGGAAATATTTTTAAATATGAAAATAAAATATTTACAAATGAGAAGAGGATTTAATAGACTTTGAAAGCTAAATGTAACCAAAATTTTAAAAGTAACCTTGAGCAGATTAGTCCTAGTGAATACCAAATGTACTCCAATCCATATCTCAAAGGTGGTCTGGCTTCTTAGTTGTTTCAAGTGGCTCATTCATACATAAAAAGACTTTGCCAACAGGACATACAAATCTGTGAGCAATAACACTTGCCTTTTCATGTCACCTAAAGTATCCATAGGAAGGATTGTCAGCATTTTTTTTTCTAACTATAACTTTATAGCATTAGTTTCCAAAGTGTGTGGGGGGTGTATTATGGGATTCAAATAAACGATTTGACTTATCCTGAGAAAGGAAATCCCCCCTACTGTTCTTAATGGTTGTGTGACTGGGACAAGCCATGTTTGTACTGTTTGAATACATATCCCCTTACTCCTGCCTGGTGGGATTCAGAGTCACCCACTAAGCAGGGTTAACTAATGACTGAAATGAAATCCAGTCAGTTAAGAAAGTCTCAAAGGCTTCCTGGAGTTAGGTTGGAAAGATGTCACTAATAAAAGGGCTGTACTTTATGCTTTTGCAATGTTTACAGAACCTCTAACACAATGGAACATGATTAATGAGGCTCTCTAAACTCTAGCCCAAGCATGGGACGTTGTACTTGTCATATCTAAAGATCAGTCCTTTATCACCCTCCTCAAAGAAGAAATGTAAACCAGAACCTGATCATTTCCTAAAGAGATGCCCTGGTTTTCATCCTCAAGTAAGTTAAGGGGTTAAAGAGGAGACATTCACTTTTTTTTTTTTTTTCAATAAGAATGACACTTTTGCTTGGGGAAGTGCTTTCCTCATAGATATTCCTACATTTACCATTTTACTCTATGCTTACAAAATGATGCAAAGTAAGTTTGCCAGAAATTATTATCACCTCTGAGAAGAGACATCTGGGGCCTAAGAAAATTGAGTGGCTTTCCTAAATCTTCAGCTAGCTGGGAACATATTTGATACCAGAACTCACCCTGCTTCTCTTCCAAAAAGACTGCAACATGCTCTTATACTTACACACATCCTATAAGGCACTGATGAAGAACTCGGCCAGTTTAGCAAATTTTCTCAATATCTTCAAGTGTAGTCTCTACTCTTTTCCTAAAACCTGAGAGTAATGTTAAAAATGAAAAAAAAAATGTGATTTTTCTATCTATGATAAAAGATTTTTCATTGTGTCGATTCAAAACATTGATCTAAAAACCTTCAAAATTGTGTTTTTCTGCCCATTCCAAGCTCACACCTCATTAAATATGCACTCTTCCCCCACCTCTCTTCCATCTGGGATGTTGCTGTGAGTGCGTGATGGATGACTCACAGGTCCAGTAGATCTAGCCCCACTTCCAACCTCCTTTCTTCTATCAACAGTTTCCGGAGGCCTGAAAAACAAGGTCTTCCTGGCTGGAGAAAGGTTATTGAAGAGCACATAAACTTGATTTCACCACATCTAGTGGCCAAGTTCCTGCTGGAGAAAAATGAATGTAGAATACCAATTAGGGCCCATTTTCAATAGAGAACAACTATGTCAATTGTTCTAAAGCTTCTCATGTGAGGATTATAAATCTGTACTTTGGTTCCTTTTCTACTGTTGAAGGTAGATGCAGATTATTCTTCCTAGACATTTTCATCAGCGGTACCCAGAAAAACATGATGTCGTTCATTCTTCAGTAATAGACATGACATGCCTGTATTCCATTTTCTTCTCTTTTCTTGTCTGCTTTAGCTAATTTTTTTTTTTCAGGTAATCCTCCTAGTAAAATGACATGTTTATCTATTCAAGGCATTACAGTGGAAACTGTGGAGAAACACCTTTAGTGGTTTTGCTTTATTTATTTTTTGATTGCTCCAGCTCTGGAGCTGTCATCATTTGAGAAAAGAAAAAGACTCTTGATCTGAGCTCCTTGATGGACAAGATGTTGTATTTATTTATTTACTTATTTTTCCTTTGGCAACCCATACTCTGTCTGAATTTCTTCTTAACCCATCTGTCTTATGCTTTCTTGTTTTGCCAGAAAAAAAGAAAAATGTGACATCCTCACAAAATGATATTTATATTGCCCTAGCTGGACAGAAAGAAAGAAGATTCCTGATTGATGACTATATAAAAGAATTAAGCTGTTCAAAGGGTATGTTAAAATAATTGATCATTCTATTATCAAAAGTGGATTTTATTAGTAAAACATGATGTTTCCTTGAGCCATAGTAAACAAATGTAATATGTGTTGTAAAAATAGAAGAATCTTTTTGGCAGAGTAGACTGGGGAGCTGAGGACCTAATAAAAAATCAGAGAATTTGCTTTAGATGTTACTTTTTTTTTTTTTTTAAGAGAATGGAGTGGAAAGGATATGTCACTCTGTGTTCTGTTTATTTTACTTTTGAATTTTTACAGACCACATGGGTGGATTTAATCAGATTGCAAATGATCTGCTTTTCTGAAAAAGTAGAAATAGGAAGAATGTTTAGACACACATATTAGTTTATTATTTCTACTACTCTCCATTCTTTATTTATTGGTCTTAAGATAATTCAAGCCCTTTTTATTGGTGACACAAGAGGATCTAGCAAGAATATTACCAAGATTAAATATTCATAGATATCGACATTAATCCTCTTTGCTTCTAAAAAACAATTTTATTTAGACATATTTTGCATATCATATAATTCACTCATTTTGAGCATACAATTCAATTCTTATTTTTAGTAAATTTGCCAAGTTATGCATACATCACCATGAATCAATTTTAAAACATTCTAATCACTGCATTATGATCTGTTATGCACATTTACAGTAAATCTCTGTTCCTTCTTCCCCTGGCAGCTACTGATTTGCTGTCTTCAAAAACTTTGCTTTTTCTGTGATTTCTATAAACTAAGTCACACAATATGTGATCTCTGGAGCATGACTTCTTTTATGGAACAAAATTATTTTGAGGTTCACCCATGCTTCACCATGTATCCTTACTTTGTTCAAATAACAGTCCATTGCATGGGTACACTATATTTTGTCTATGTGTTTGGCAGCTGATAGCCTATATGTCTATCTAGCCCCAGTTTGGGGCTACTATGAAACATGTTGCTGAGAGCACTTATGGAGAAGTGTTCGTGTGGATGTATATTTCCATTTTCTTGAATAGATATAACTAAGGGTGGGATTTCTGGGTTGTATGGTAAATTTATGTTTAACTTTTTAGGAAACCTTCACACCAAAGTGCCTGTAGTATTTTACAATTCCATCATTAAGGTATGCTGATTCAGATTTCTCTACTTGCTTACCAACACTCATTATTTTCGGTCTTTTTAAATAGCCATTCTAGTGGGAGTGCACTGGTTTCTCACTGTGGTTTTGTCTCCCTAATGATGTTGAGGCTCCCTTAACTTTCACAGGCTTACTTCTATAATTTTTAAGTCTGTCTGCTTAGGACAGACATCTGAGAAATACAGGATGTCTTTTAAGGAAACTGCCTTTTAATTTATAGAGACTTATAGATAAATTTAAATAACTTTGGTTTTATCCAAAATGATAAGAAAAAGTACTTCCTGTTGATGAGAGAACAAAATCTATAGCAGGGTAGTGGCTAAACTCTGGACAGGTTTCTAGAGATCTGGCATCTACTACTAGCTGCCTCATTGTTTCTGTAACCTAGGACATGTGGGTGGAAGGCAGAGAGCTCTCAGACATCCTCATCCACTTGGTAATTATGTAAGGGATAAACGCAGGCTCCCGGCTGAGCAGAGAACCCGACTAGGTGGGGCTCAATCCCAGGACCCTGAGATCATGACCTGACCCGAAGGCAGAGGCTTTAACCCACTGAGCCACCCAGGTGCCCCCAGATGGAGGTATTTTTAAAGGTTAACTTCTTGTCTTTCTACTAAATCTGATGGGTAATCCATATTCTTGTATCTCCTACACTTAATAATCTGGCATGATTCCATTTATAAAGTGTTAAAGTAAAATGAAGAGGAAATTATACTGTTGAAACTCAAAACTGCAGCAGAATCCCTAGAAATACAAATAAATACATACTTCAAGGACAGAATGATTCAGATATTTTCATGGTTTCATTAGTTTGATATTCATTAGATATTCTTCAAAACACTGGGGAAAATGGGAAAGCCTCTGGACATCAAGCTTTTATTGCTTTCTTTGGAGAAAGGAATGTCATGGCCTTTGCCAAACTATACAACAAACAGTGATCAACAACGGCCCTTCAGTGTTTAGGAAGAAGAATTTAATGCATGCCCTTGTACTATCAATAAAGATCAGAAATCAAATGCAAATAAGCTCACTTCATTTTGTATGACTTTCTAATGTGTCAATAAAATATGGTACTACGGGATACTTCCAGTGGTGAAACACAGAGAGGCAGAGAGACATTCTCTGTGAGGAGCTACCTCTCTAAACTTTTTGCTAACAAGTTTTAGTGACAATTTAATTTTTCAAAAATATTTTAAGTGGAGAGAGGGGAAACATCAAATCTAAGTTGTTTCAACTGAGTAAGCAAATGAGATGACTTAAATCCAGAAAATGCAAGCATGAAAAGAATTTAACAATAAAATAAAAAAATAATAAAGAATCACTTAGAAAACTTTAGTTACTTCTATTAGCTAAGTGGAGGAACTGCAAAAGAAAATTGGCCAACAGCAATTTATATGAATTTTTCAGTGAGGGATTGAGAAGACAGCTAAGAATTCCCTATGGTGGACAAGTTTATTGTTTAGGTAGTCAAAACTTGGTTGAGTGGCACCAGAAATATTGTTTGGAGCAACATTGCAGAAACTTAACAACTCTGTGTCTTTGAAGCTCTGAAACTTTGTGTAAAACAGGTTACCAGGAAAGCCAGGAATGTCTTTTTTTTTTTTTTTAAATATTTTATTTATTTATTTGACAGACAGAGATCACAAGTAGGCAGAGAGGTGGGCAGAGAGAGAGGAGGAAGCAGGCTCCCTGCTGAGCAGAGAGCCCATGTGGGGCTTGATCCCAGGACCCTGGGATCATGACCTGAGCGGAAGGCAGAGGCTTTAACCCACTGAGCCACCCAGGTGCCCCTAAAGCCAGGAATGTCTTAAGATTATAAAGAGTAAAATAGATCTCACATTAAATTACGGTCTGTAAAACACAGTCATTACATAAATAATAATAGTTTGTTCTTAAATTGAGCTTCAAAATAACCCACTTCACTTACTGTTCATGTATCTACCCTGGCAGATCGTTTTGTTTTTCCTTTCTGGATAAAAGAGAAACTGAGGCCTTGGCCTGTTAGTGATTTCCTTGATAAGGTGGTGGAAATTTAAAGTCCCACCATCCAAGTTCAGGCCTCTTGCAACTACACATAGCTTAACTGATGTAGTATTTATCCTTATAATAAGAGTCAGGCTTGAAAACTATCTCTGACCTTCTAAAGAATGCAATTTTATTTCTCTAATATATCAACAATGAGAAGTGTATATGTGTGTGTTTGTAAATAGATATGTAGATGACAGATGATAGATAGATAGATATGTAGTATAGTGGGAAGTTATATATATATATATATGTGTATATATATATATATATATATTAGGTATATATTCTAACTCAGAATTTTTTATACTCACCCATGAAGTATGTTTTCTCCATTAAAATAAAACTTCCCAAGGTGGGTGGTTCAGTGGGTTAACACCTCTGCCTTCAGCTCAGGTTATGACCCCAGGGTCCTGGGATCAAGCCCTGAATCAGGCTCTCTGCTCAGTGGGGATCCTGCTTCCCCCCCTCTCTCTGCCTGCCTCTCTGCCTACTTGTGGTCTCTGTCTGTCAAATAAATAAATAAAATCTTTTCAAAAAATGAAACTTCCCTCTTCATTGGAACTATAGTCAGATATAGAAGGCTCAGTAACATTTGCTACAATTGTAGCACCCAGGTTTAAATCCGTCTCTGGGTAGATCTTTCATCTCTTCTTATAATGGCTTCCCTCTTTATATCAACCATATACCTTTTTTTTTTAAAGATTTTATTTATTTATTTGACAGACAGAGATCACAAGTAGGCAGAGAGGCAGGCAGAGAGAGAGGGGGAAGCAGGCTCCCCACTGAGCAGAGAGCCCCATGTGGGGCTTGATCCCAGGACCCTGGGACCATGACCTGAGCCGAAGGCAGAGGATTTAACCCACTGAGCCACCCACGCGCCCCCATATACCTTTTTTTAAAAAGGGCATTTCCCTCATTTACTCTTCACCAGTGCTGTTGGAGAATGTTTGTTTCAAGTTTTTGTGAGCTTCCCTTTGGAACAGAGAGCAAGTGCTTGACAAATGGCAGGT
This sequence comes from Taxidea taxus jeffersonii, assembly GCA_003697995.1. Taxonomy (NCBI): domain Eukaryota; kingdom Metazoa; phylum Chordata; class Mammalia; order Carnivora; family Mustelidae; genus Taxidea; species Taxidea taxus. The sequence goes on from RCUC01017823.1 coordinate 19,830, forward strand.
TTATGTATGAGGAAATCTCCATGGTTTAACGTGCTTTTGTTTCCTGTCAGTGTGGACCTTCTGTTTCTGTTCATTCATGATCGTCTTGTAACCTGCATGGAGAGGCAAAGAAACCAAGGCTTAGGGGAAATAGACAGTCAAGCAATTACTTCTACAGTGATTTTCCCATTCCTGGCCCAAAGAGATTTTCCTGAGGCAAGGGACTCTGGTTGGTTCCTGGGGTTGCTGTATGCAGAAGGCTGGAAGTAAAAATAATGTCACAATTCCCCTATAAAATCAGTACATTATCAAGAAAACACCCTCATCACTTGGATGAGGATTTCCCTCCTCAGAGAATCTATTTTAGGGCACTAATGTGCTTTGCATATTTGCAAACTGTTTTATTTACCTGATGATTGTAATTATTTAATTAAATTTACTATTACTTATATATTAATATATTATTTATAATATTATAAATACATTACTATTATTTAATTAAAATTATTTAATTTAATACATTGATTAAATTAATTAATTATTTAATTAAATGTGTAATTATTTAACAGTGTACCTCTACTACACTGAGAGTTTTGATAGAATAAGGTTAAGTGTATTTCTCAAAGTTCTGCTACATGTTTTGTATTTTCTACAAATGTTTGTTGAATAAATGGATGAACAATAAACTGTACCATGGTGTTTCAAAACCAGAGGAGTATGCATTTCAGTGTCATAGATTTACATGAATCATGTCACACACACACACACACACACACACACACACACACACAAATGCATAAGGAGTCTTTTATACTCATGAGAGAAATGAAAAGCCACCTACCCCCAGTGTGTTAACCATGGATTTCCTTACAGTGGCTCTCATCTTAGAATAAAGATGTACTTACTACAGAAGCTTATTCATGAAGTCAACGTGCATATTTCAAGTATTTACCAGAACAAAAGAAAGGTAAGACCAACTAAATTCTCTGAGACCCTTAGACTATCCAAAGTCAAACTAGTTGATTGCTATTGTCCCTTGGAGGGAGACTGAAATGAATACCAAGCTGTCAGAAAACCATGAAAGGGAGGAAAGGATAAGAGATCATGGATGCCATCTTTTTGTAGGAAAGTTGGAATTCTAAACCAACCAGATGTGACAGTGAGAACTAGGAAGGTAGGAGACATTTTAGAAAATAATCAACAGTATTTGGAGACTGGGTTTGGGGATTGTAAAGCATGGAATGGTGAAGATGGGTTCAAAAGACATAGCCAAGAGGAGATAGTTGAATACTTTCCTAAGGATGTAGAATAAAGGAAGAATTTCCTGGGAGATTATTCCTAGGTGGATTCAATATTTGGGGTGTTCATATGTTGTACTAAAGGCTAAGTTTGTGCATTTACAAATTCTAAATCCATGAGGGTCAGCAGAACTTAGTGACTCACTTCCAAAGAACAGAGTATGGAAAAGGACAGATAACTTTATAGTAGAGAGACCTTGCACACAATGCCTTAGAGAGTGATAATGTTATCATCAGTGACATCATGCCCATATCATGCACCACCTGCTATGATGAGATGAGAACAGCACTCCACTTCCTGGGTATTTTTTCCCCCCAAACCCAGAACTAGAGTCAAATCAGACAAACCCAAATGGAAAGACAAAATACATGACCATTATTCTTCAAAACTCCCAGCGTCATTAAATACAAGGAAAGATTGAGGCATTGTCACAGAGCAAAGGAGATATGATGACTAAAGGCAATGTGGTATCCTAGATGGGGTCCTGAAACAGAAAAGGGATATTAGTGGAAAAAATGACAATATACCAGTAAAGCCTGGGGTTTAGTTAATAGCAACATAGCAGTGTTGGTTTCTTTGTTTTGATAAATGTTCCAAGGTAATGTAAGATGATAACATTAAGGGAAGCTGTTCAGGTTGATGTAACTTTCCAATGTTTTGAAGGCTGGGACTGTGTGATGTGATGATAATATTGTTAGCAATAACTGAATAACAACTGGATCTTCTAAAGTACTTTCCCATGCACTGACTCACAACGTGACAATATTATGGGACTGGTACAACAGGTATTTTTAATGCCCATTTTATTAATGAGTAAACAGTGGCTTAGAGCCAGTCTTACCCAAGATCAAAATTTTCAGGGCCTTGGGCTTAAACCATGATCTTACAAATCCAAATCCTGTGTTATTTTTACTTTTGCAAGATATTATTATTTTTCTTAAGATTTTATTTATTTATTCGTAAGAGACAGAGGCAGAGGGAGAAGCAGACTCCCAGCAGAGCAGGGAGCCGAATCTCATTTGGGAACTTGATCCCAGGCCCCTGGGATCACAACCCAAGCCAAAGGCAGACACTTAACCAACTGAGCCACCCAGGCACCTTTCCACAAAGTATTAGAAACACACGCCAATGTACATGTTCATTTTATGGATGGGAGAGTACACAAAAAACATGGAGAGGGATACGAAAAGATTTGAGATGGCAGTCAAGTTTCAGCTGATGTGAAAACTCCATGGAAAAATGAAGTCCAAAGAATAATGAATGAGCTTTCTGTTTTTTTTTTTTAAGGTTTTATTTATTATTTATTTGAGAGAGAGAGTGCACCCCAGAAAGAGTGCACAGGTGGGGGGAGGGGCAGAGGGAGAAGGACAGAGAATCTTCAAGTGGACTCCCTGCTGAGTGTAGAGCCCCTCAGTGGGTTAGATCTCAGTACTCTGAGATCATGACCTGAGACAAAATTAAGAGTCAGACACTTAACTGGCTAAACCACCCAGGTGCCCCATGACTTTCCATGTTTTGAGGCTCACAGATTTGCTTTTTGTTTCTCTACTCTTCTATCCTTTTGTATTAGTGATGTCTTCTTAATAAAAAATAAAGTAACCTAATTATCCCAGTTTTGTGTGTCTGCAAAATTATTACCCTCTGGAGCCCCTGAACCACATTTACCATTCTGTCACTTTCTGTGGCTCCACCAGCACACATTTCTAAAGCTGACTTGTAGGTCATGTGGTTAAGAAATGTGGGGTGCCTGGGTGGCTCAGTGAGTAAAACCTCTGCCTTCGGTTCAGGTCATGATCCCCGGGTGCTGGGATCAAGCCCCACATCGGGCTCTTTGCTCTGCATGGGGCCTGCTTCCTCCTCTCTCTCTGCCTGCCTCTCTGCCTACTTGTGATCTCTCTGTCAAATAAATAAATAAGATCTTCAAAAAAAAATTTAAAAAATTTAAAAAATAGAAAGAAATGTGTTACAGTTACTCTCTTCATATATTTGATGTGATGTTTTTCTGTATTTTGTTTTCCTTGTCCTGATTACAGTCATCCCATCAATAGTCTATCACAGGGACCACAGCCCGATGACAGTGTTTCCTTACAATTTATAAACAGCAGTAATCTAAAATAGAAAATCTGCGCATCTGCAGCCACCTCCTCTCTCTTTTTTAATCTTAGTCAATTTCTGGCAGCATAAATCAAAAAGTAAAACCTATATGGAGTTCCATTTTCTTTTAAACAAAAACATATTCTTAAAGATGGAATAATTATACTGTTATCTCAAATCAAGGTTTCAAAGAAAGAATCTCATGTGGATACTTATGTACACTTATATACACGAAGATGAGTATTAAAAAGCAGGTAATTGAGTATTTGTCCCAAAATGTGGTCTTCCGTGTTAATACTGCTGCCTGACATGCTCTCCCTATGCTTTGCTGCCACCTTGGCAAACTAGAAGGATTTACAACAAAATTCTGCGCCAGGCTGGCTGGAAACTGTTCCCATTGCCTCCGCGGGCAGACCCGGCTCCGGAGGTGTTTTAAATGGGTAGTACAGATTCCATTGGCTTAGGTATGTTGCAGAGAGAACTTAGAACATCTATTCCGTGGAGAAACACATTTTTTTTTCTTTTAAAAATAACTCAGTTTTTGCAAGATCCAAGTGTTACCCTCTAAATGATTTTTAAAGACTCAGTCTTTCTTTCTTTCTTTAGTTCATTATGGAGGTGGAGAAAAAGGGAATCTGTTGAAGATTGTCTGAGTTTGCGCTGTGGGCGACGTTCTGGCTCATTTGGGTGTGACAGTGACAGCAGAGGTTTGAGCTGTCATTTTCTCCTGTCTAAGTTTCTGTTCCACGCCTAGGAGATGACTGACCTCCAACTCCAGTTTACTTCTTGGGAGTCCAGAGCACTTAGACAAAGCTGTTTACAAAACAAAGCATCTGGGTTGCCGAGGCTGAGCCTCACGTATTCACTTTATCTCTCTCATTAAAACAACAACAACAACAACAAAACAAACCCCCAAATTCATTCATTTATTCATTCGTTCATTCATTCACTCATTCTGCTTCCAAGGAGCTGGGGAAATATTGCCCACCAAAATCTAGGCACTTAAAGCTGACTTGCTGTTTTCAGTGTTGGGACTCAGTTATATTTTCTGCATCATCATTCTTGTCTGTGTTTCCCCTGTTTGTTCCATTCTGAGGCGCATTCTTTCGCCCTTCCATCTCCCTATTCACACAGCTCTAACTCCCTCAAACCCTCCCCTTCTCCATCTTCCTGTGTCTTGGTCTTATTTGAATATGTGGTCATTTGCCATTGCCTACACTGGGTGAGTTGGTGGGAGACAGCTTTCCTTGCGGTTTCATTTAAATTTTGCGTGGGTGGACGGGTACCCTCCACCATTCGTCTAGCACACGCAAAACAGTTATAAGCTAGAATTAGAATGAGCGGAGAGTTCCACTTCTTCAAAGCATCGCTAGGAAAGGAAATAATACGGGGGGCGGAAGAGAGGAAGAAATAAAGGAATAAAACCCAACTTTGCTGGCAACTTCAATAAATCGGGTAACTGGAGGCAAAAAATAGATTCCGAGGGCTGGGTCTGGTCCGGATGAAACGCTAGGTCTCCTTGCCATGCCGGAGTCTGGCGCTGGAAGCCTGCCACTGGCGTCTTGCCACGCGAATGCCCCCAGACAGCAACACACCCACTGGAAACGCACGTGAACAAAGCTCTCGCCCCGGGAGCCGCCGCTTGCGGTTTCCGAGTCGATCCCAGCTTCTCCAGGGAGTATAGGACGCACACAGGGTTAAATTAGTTCCCTCCCCAGTAGGAGGGAGAGAAGGGGGCGGGGGAAGCAGCATACTGTCTCCGGCTGGGTACCTTATAGTTAGTTGTACGTTCGAAACCTGTCGCTGTCACTTAGCGAGTTTGTCATCTTCCATTGTCACCGCAGAAGAACGAGCGCTCAGAGATAACATCAGTGGCCACAGTCTCCGTGCCAAGGCGCTGCGCTGCTTCCGCCCGGGGTGCGTCTTTCACCCGCGGTTCCGGGTGTCTAGCAGCTGCGAGGCGGCAGCACTGCGCCTGCCGCTGTGTCCACCCAGACCCGGGATCAGGTTGACCGTTTTCAACGATGGGCAGGAGGGACCTTGGCGGTGACCCCTAAAACAATACCATGCCCCGGGAGCCCCGCTGCTGCCGCGCCAGCTTCTTCCCTTTCCACCTCCCCGACCCGGTCGGATTCGGATGAACCCACTGCGAGGAGACACGGCGGCCGCCAGGTAAAGGGACAGAGGTGCCAGGTGGAGTTTCCAGTAACCGCCGGGGCTGCTGCTACGCTGTTGGGGGGAGATAATATTTTCTTGAACCAGCGTAGGGTGGTCAACGGGATGGGACGTTTTTGGCTTTTTCTTGCCTCCAGAGAGAGCATATATAGGCTGCTTAACTCTCCCTCCACCCCTCGACTTTAGGGAGGTCTATATGCAGGTAGAATTCATCTCCTCGAAAGAGTTTTGTAACTGAGCTCTGGGTCAAAACACATATTTGTCAGTGTGCTGGGAGGACAGATACCCAAATCGGGGTTCTAGAACCATTAAGCTTGCTGTAATCCAGCTTCTCACTTCCCCAGAATGAATATGATAACTTCTAGGAGCAACACCCCTTACTCCTCCACCCCCGCGCCCACTCCATCTGCTGATAATGTCGCTGATGTTATCAAGCAGTTACATCTAAAGCCACCAGCCCGCCCCCCCGCCCCGCCCGC